>JAXQQM020064448.1:0-58858 GCA_034641835.2 Pinus albicaulis | reverse complement strand
AAAATGACTCCTAGGATCAAAAACGACTTGAGGAGAGCAAGGAGAGCATCATAGGAAATGGGAGCCCTTAATGACAATATCAGAATGACGGGTGTCAGTTGATGCAAGGGGTGATGGAGCAGAGCTAGAGTACCGAAGTTTGAAGTAGCGTAGAGCAGAGGCAACAATAGCAACACAATTCGTGGAGGTGCAGAGTAGTGCTTACGCAATGCAGAGCAGCAACAACGTAGTGGTATCAGAGGGTTAGCATATATTAGCAGCAGAGGTAGTTCCAGCATGGAGGAGTATCCAAACTGACCAATATGTCAATTTTGCGAGGTTTTTCAGTGGATGAAGAGTAGTAACCGAGCATCAGCAACGGAGAGGATTGATGTCGTGGATCAGAGTGATGCTTTTGGTGAAGAAGTATTGCAAGAGCACATTCCTTGCTAAGAGGGAGTGTTGATTTTTGTGTAGCATCGGATGTGCTCTAGCTCTGAAACTTTGTAGAGGGGCTAGAACACATGAGATATCGAAGACCCAAAAATAGTTTGGAGAAATTCCACTCGAAGCTTAAGTTATTCAAATAATTAATTATTTTAAATGGAGCCTAAGTTAAAACTTAGGGAATTAAAATAATTAAAGTGTATTAATTTAACATGTGGGTAAGAAGCTTGAAAGTGACGAGGATCTAGTCGTCGATTAGAGATTAGATCATGGTCGTTGATTCATCAATTGGAAAAGTATAAAGGAAGGCTTGAAGGTCAGTTAGAGAACACACACAGAGTCTAAATCTAGAGATCAAATTCTTCTGACAGAGCAGTGCTCATATGAAGATCAAATCTAAGTGATTCAGTGCAGCAGTGAGGGGCAGAAGCAGTTGTTGGTCAGAGGACCAAGAGTACATAGCAGAGAGGCAAAAAAAATGCAGAGGAACCAACGCAGCCACCAGGAGAGGTGATGCAGACCCTAGAGAGGGGCAGAAGCAGTTGTTGGTCAGAGGACCAAGAGTACATAGCAGAGAGGAAAAAAAAATGCAGAGGAACCAACGCAGCCACTAGGAGGGGTGATGCAGACCCTAGAGAGGGTGATGCAGGCCCACGCAGGGGCTACGCAGTGGCTCCAAGGGACAATGCAGAAATTGCTGGAGATCGGGGTTTCTAGGCCAGTATGGCTAAAACTTGATTTTTTGAAAGGAAAATCAGTGTAGAGAAGGGGTAACTCAGTCTCCAGCTAGACCCACACAGGCCTATGCATCTACTGCATAGAGGCAGTGCAGAGGCAACTGAGGTTTCACCAATTTCGGAATTGAATCAAACCAGGACTTGCAGAGTGAGATAAAACTCTTGATTTTTCTGTCTGCCAAGGATATTCTTTGTTGGGTGAGCTGGATTATGGCACCCTAGATGTACTCAAGTTACTGTTGCTTAATAATATAAACCCTCAAAATTTGTTGCATTGGTTTTCCCGCATTAGGTTTTTCCAGGGACGTTTGTCCGAAAATAAGTGTCCTTTGTCTGAATCGCTCATTTATTTTTTCAATACTTGATTTGTATATTTGTGTAGGTTGCAGCGTATTTACATTAATATTTTCCTGAAGCATTCATAAAATAACTTGTTAAATTAATGAAAACAAGTAGGTAATGTAAATCAGATTTCTGCAGTAGGATTTATGTAACTTGGATCCAGAAATTTTCACAATCTCCTCCCAGCTTGGAAGAGATGCCCTGCACAAAATACCTTCGACAAAAGTTTCCCACTCTTCAGTGGTTGCATTCAAGGAAGCCCTGACCGTAAGTCCACCATCTGGTGTAGCCCCTAGAAAAGCTAGCTGATCTCGGATCCCTTGCAATCTGATAAGGAAATGATTGATTTCTTCTCCCTTCTACATCTGAAACAATCTCATTTAATTCTCAAGCAACATCTTATGTTGGACGGAAGATCCCTGGTAAAAAGTGGTTAATGCCTCCCACATTTCCCTTGTTGTGTTCTTCTCAATAATATGTGGGATCATATGATCCTTGACTCCATCCATGATCATGCATTTTGCTTTTTCTTGAACCTCCTCATACTTCTTGAAAGGATCAACTTCTACAGGAACATCAATCATGTTCAAGGCATGATCCTTGATACGATGTTCATCTAAAACTACTAGGATCCTAGCCTTCCAGATGACAAAGTTGGATGCTCCATCCAACCTGTCCTGATCCCTTAGTCCATCTCCTAGGTGACTGCATCACCCTTCCTCTGCCTCTCCGGCCTAGGATCGCGCTGTCTTTCAGGACAACTTCTTTCCTGCTACAGATTTTCTTCTATCCTTCCATTGATGGCTTTAGTCCTCCTTGATCTGCAATTGCTCTTATACCATGTGAAAATTTTATGAATCTAAACATACAAAAATCCTACTGCAATTAACTGATTTGCATTACCTACTTGTATTTTCCTTTAACAAGTTATTTACAGATGTATTCAGTAAATATTAATGCAAATACTAAGCAGTGTACACCAATATAGAGTTCAAACACTGAAAAATAAGTGAGACAATCACACAAAAGACACTTATGTTTGGACTAACGTCCCTAGAAAAACCCACAGTGGGAAAACCAGTGCAGGAGATCTGAGGGTTTGTATTATTAAGCAACAATTTTCTGAGTACAACTAGGGTGCCAAAATCCGGCTCACCCAACAGAGAAAATCCTCAGCAGACAGATAAAATGGCGAGTTTTACCTAACACTGCAAGTCCTCGCTAATCCAATATACAAACTGGCGAAACCCTAGCTCCCTCTGCGCAATAGATGCGTAGGCCTACGTGGGGATGGTTGAATTCTGCGTCACCTCCTCTCTATGTTGATCTGCCTCTTAGAAAATCAAGTTTCAGTCCTCCCATCTCAGAAACCTCGATCTCCAGCAAAATTTGGATTGTCCCTTGGAAGCTCTACACAACCCCTACATGAGCCCTACCCTATGTGGGCCTGCGTCACCCCTTCAAAGGACTGCATCACCTCTCCTGGTGGCTGTGTTGCTTCCTCTATTGTCTCTTTTGCCTCTCTTCTATTTACTCTTAGTCCTCTGACCAAAAACTGCTTCTACCCCTCACTATTGTTGAATCACTCAGACCTTATCTTCGTCTGAGCACTGCTCCATCAGAATAATTTGATCTCCAGATTCACTCACTGTGTGTGTTCTCCAACTAACCCTCAAGCCTTCCTTTATACTTTTCTTGTTGAGAAATCAACGGTCGTGATCTAATCCTTCATCAACAGCTAGGATTAAAACAAACTTGATCCTCGTCACTTAGAAGCTTCTCACCCACATTTTAATTAATTTACTTTAATTATTTTAATTCCCTAAGTTTTAACTTATGCTTCATTTAAAATAATTAATTATTTGAATAACTTTCACTCCAGGTGGAATTTTTCCAAACGAATTATGGGTCTTGGAGATCTCATGTGTTCTAGCTCCTCCACAAAATTTCAGAGCTAGAGCACATCCGATGCTACCCAAAAATCAACACAAATGAGTGGTCATTATAGTCTCAGAACTGGGAGGGACATATCTTTTACCAAAAGCTGCTATCATCTTACATGCATTGATGAAATAAGGACTTCTTGCCACATTAAATGGAATGGCAGATTCAAAGAACATATCAGCCATAGCATCATCAACTACTTGTTTCTGCTTGGGCTTCCAAAGAGAATTTAATGTTTTTGTCTCACTAGATTTAATGCCCTTTGGTTGAGATGAACTTCCAATGCCAACCATGCTTGAGAGTGAGGAAAATGAGCTATAATTCATTGCAATTTCTATTTGAACACGTTGTCTTTTGTTTTCTTTCACCAGCTTGGCTTTTTTCAGTTTGTAGTTTTTCTGAAGTATTTCCTTGAGCTCTAAAGATACATTATTGCAACCATCAACACCATCTCCTTTACCATTAGAGATAGACAACAAATGGTCCATCACTCTAGTTAAAGACCCAACAAACTCATCATTGCTAGTTTGCATTTAATATCTCTCATGAGGCCCATCCAATTTCTCCACATATTTCCATGCTTCCGCTATTGATTTTGGAGGTGCCATTGCAAATATTTCTGCATTTTGTTTGCACACTATAATTAAAATTTAAATAAATGATAAAATAATAAAATACAAATACAAATAAATTAATTTAACATACTCTTACCATTCTAAAATTTCTAACTGAATTTTAAATAAAACTAATATAAAACATACAAAAAAAATATTTTTAAAAACTATTTTTAAAATTTTAATGATCAAGTTTTGAAAAATTTAACAATATCAAGTTAAAAGCTAAAAGATACATAGTACATTATGATATATTATGTTATAACGGTAAAGGAAATTAAAAAATACGCTACAACTTACAAGTTACATTCTAGTCTATATCAGTGAACATAATATTTGTTGTTGCAATTTGACACTATTGAGAAGGTACATTATATGAATATCAACCCTTGGAAAAATCGATGTTATCAACTTATAAAAAAAGACGTACATATTCCAGAACAGAGTTGAATAACTATGCTTATTATACAAAAAAATTTCGATCTCAATATTGAATCCCAACGGCTTTGCCTTTACACACACCGCCTGTCATTGGGAACGGAGAGGGCATATTACTTTTAAACTCTGGACGTAAACACGCTAGTTTTAAAACTTTAACTTTCAAGTTTCAAGGTTAATAACCATTTCTGGAATCTGAGTAGTTTAAGACCTGGTCGGCTTCAACACGGGGAAGAAAAGTGAATGTAAACCCTAACAGTGAATTCTGAGTGTGACTAGAGCAGAGTTTTCTTTCTCTGTATAATAGCCTACATGTCACAATAGAAATCATACTGGAATTAGAACGTAACATTGGGTCAGTGGGAGTCCAACTGAATGCCGAACGGTAGTAGCACGGTGCACCCACCCACAAGCCCACATCCACGCTCCAGGGACAAACAACGTCCACAAATAGATATACTCGACCTCACTATTCAGGAAATTGCAGGGAATATAGCACACATTAAACAACAACCATTGGTAAATAAAGGCAACTCATGGCACCGCGGGAAAATAATTGGCAGGAAGCCGAATATGAGAAATCGTGGGCTGCCCATGGTTTTTATCATAAACTTTAAAGCCGCTAATAAAATCCGTCGGGACGCTAACCTCGAACCTCATAAACAAATTCATAAAATTCGCCTTTAGGTTCGCTTTTGGTTCGACTTTAAATTGGAGTTCGTTTTGAACGTTAAAAAATAATTAAAAAGAACAAACCAGGCAAATTTCCACCTCTCTCCACGTATGGTTTCATTTTACCACTCAGTGCTGCACACCAGAATCCGATCCTCCAATTAAGCAACAAGTGATTTCATTACTGAAAGCAGGTATTTGAATGCAAGCCATGATTCACTATTTTCAAGCAGGCATTTGAATGCAAGCCATGATTCACTATTCTCAGATTTGTCCTCTGAGAACCTAGGTTAGGTGCTAATGTTCGTCCGTAGCCATGATTCACTATTTTCTGCCATTTTCATTGTATAGTTCATTTTATTAAGTACTTTTATAATTTAATTATGTAATAGTAATATAGTAATAATCATGTATATTTACACACTGTTATTAACTATATTTTATATAATTTTACATTTTGTTTTTAACTTTTTATTATTGGTATATTTTGTATTTTACTATATATATATATATATCTTTTATATATGTACATTTTTAATTTTAGTTTTATTTTATTTAAATTTCTAATTTCATTTTTATTTTCATAGCTTTTATATGCATATGTGTATTAAATTTCATAATACGTATTTTTTAAATTGAATACAAATTATGTGCAGATTTTTCAAATTTTATTACTAAAAATTTTCTTGTTGAATTTCAAGGTTGCCGAATTCAAACTCAAACAAATGAGGTGACTATGATAAAGTGTGAGGTCACATGGGAAACCATTCCTTAAGATTCAAAATAACACTTGGTAAAGCAATGGGTTGTCAAATCCGCATGAAAGTATTGTCGAGTGCACTAATGTTGGAGGAGCGAAGAGACTCCTCGCCGCTCATCACATGTCTCTTCCCTCCTTGCAAAAAACGAAATTACATTCCAGAGAATGGCATCCAATCAATGTGGGTTTTATATTGCAGGAAGGGGTAGTATTGTGAGCTGCATTTTTCAACTCCCCTTGTGGAACATTCCCTGGATCAGGGACTCTCTCAGGCATCGTCGACATGAATTTGCTGCGTGCCTGATTTGAGGTCTGGCTGGTCATGCATCTCAATGCTGCATGGGTTTTGTCTACGGGGGTTCTTAGGTGCTTTTGTGACCTTGGCTTGAGTTACCACTCTGTTTTTGGGTAGAAGTGGCTCCTTTTTCGCCTTTCCCTGAAGCTGGTCAGGGGTTGGGCTTTGTATTTCATGGGCTGTTTTCTAGAGTTGATGCAACACTGATGAGTATGTGGTCTTCCATTATAGCAGGTCAGCATTCTTCAAACCCTTATCTAATTTTGGTGCCTCACTGTTGGGATCCTGCACTTTGGATTATGGACTCCTCTATGGATAGGGAAACTTGAATGTTGTTGCAGAGGCTTTCTGCAGAGCTTAAGGATGGGGAAGCTAAACTAGAGGAACAAAAGCCTTTAAATTGTTCCAATGAAGATGTGAATATTAGGGTTTTGTCATCTCAATTCAGGAAAATTTCAGCTTTGGAGTCTGAGTTGAAAACTCTTAAGATGGCAGCTTTACCTACCTCTAAAGTTAGTTTGGACAGCCTAGGTACTTTTGTCACTTTGGCTAGCAAGCAGAAAATAACAGTAGTTCAAGCAAGACTCCCAAGGTTGCAAAGGGGTCTGATGCAGCACATGATGGCTTCCAGTTGGGTGATTCATGTTGTTTTGTTTATCACAAGATTGTAAAGCCATAAAATTCTAGGAATTTTCTATAAGTACTTCATATATCATCATAATCATTTTGTCCCAAATGTTGAGAGCTCCCACGATACAGGGGCAGAACTAGAATGGTTATGTGATTATATTGTAATGAGCTGCTCAGCACTCCTCCGTATGTAATTTGAATTTCACTGCCACTTTTCAAGAAGTCTTTTATAATATAAAATCCCACAGTTCTAGATTATTTTTTTTAAACAAGGTACCTGTTTCATATGTATCAAAATAAATCAAACATTCTTTACTAGTATATATACACATACATGTATAGACAGATTGATAAATAGGTGGATTATTAATATTATTATGACAAATATTCAGTATTTATTTATACCAGAATGTTTTTATGCTGTTGCAATCACATATGCACTCAGACTCATTTCATCAAAGGTCAAGAATATATCTTTCAACATTAGCTTAGTGAAAGTAATAGATATAACAACTCATTCTTCACTTTAATTTTCAAATCAGAACACCTGAAAACTAAGTCATAACGTAATGGCTCACCTATCTAATTTGTTAAGACCAGTTCTTCACTGTTGTGTGTGAATTCCCCATCACTTGACATGATCCTTCTTTCTTCGGGGTGACTATAGCTATGTTGTGCCAAGATGTTTGGCTTTATGATTAGTTTGATTCATAGTAATTTGGCTTCTTCTAAAGGGCCATGCATCATGCAGGACACTTTTGTATGATCTGGTGGAATATTGTCATTGATGGCAAAGGATGTGGCAAAGGCATGGGCATCAGAAGAACAGCAGAATTGCAGAGATCCACGATCAGCAGCAAAGCTCAGAGGAAGAATACATTTACAGAGATAAGCAGTGCATTGAAGGAGAATTAAATCTTGATGGGCTGCAATCACAAATGACAGAAGAGAATTAACAGGTGATGGGCAGAGCCGTTTTAACAGTGGAACGAAGATATTCCCGTAGATTTAATTTACGGAGGAGCAGAGTCATTCAAGACAGTCATTTCGGGCGTTTAAGCCCTCAACAACCAAAATGAATAAAAATTGAATTAAACAGGCGGAAGTCTTTTATTTCTGATTTGGCGGGACAAGTGGTCCCCACCTCTTAAGCTCTAAATCGGAATCGCAAGTTATTTTGGTGAAGTAGTGTCTTGTTGATATGGATTCCTGCGATGCGATGCGATCCAATCGCAATCACAAATCGCAATGTAAATGAAACATAAAAATGTCTTGTGGATGTGGCAGTGTTCCATAGTGGAACGGTTGTACACAATACAACCAAATGTTACATTATAAATCGCCCCCACCAACAGCCGAGGCCCATGGGTCCACTTGACCACGTGGCGATGTTTTAATGGAATCGCAAGTCTTGAATTGCAAGGTTCAATCGGCGGAGTTTTGTTATGTGCTCCGATCAAAGGCCAGACCCGATTGAGTTATATGCCTCAGTTTATTGCAAATCGCATCCGAGTTCCCAATCGCAATCGGAAGCGTTTAAGTGTTGGGTCTGATTGCACATTGAAATTGGTGAACTCGATGGTGTTATACGATGGAGTTAATAGATTCAATCGCGTCCGGGATCTTAATCGCAATCGGAACTTTCCGATTGATCGCATACCTTTTGTAATATGCTGCGATTGAAGTGGCGGACCCGATCCGGTTATATGCTGGAGTTAATATGTGCCAATCGCATCCGTGTCCTGATCGCAATCGGAACTTTTCCATGGTGTGCCCCGATTGCATTTGTTCAAAGGGCGGACCCGATTGCACTATGAGCCATGTTTTATGTGGTCATCGCGTCCGATTGATCAATTGCAATCGCAAGTTTTGTTTAACACCGTCGATCCGCCAACTGCGATGTGGGCCCAGAGTCGAAGATTGAATATTATTTGAAGAACCCGAAAGGTTATATGGATATATATATTACTGATGAGTCAGTGGCACGTTAATGTTTATAATATTATATGGCGGAGACAAAGATTGGGGTTTTAAAATTGGATTGGCACAATTATTAATACAAAACGATTGAGATGTATGGTTGTTCTGCTTGCAGAACTCACCACATCAACAAGACACTTGCATATGGAAAAGCATTGGATATTGTTTATAAAATCCGAAGGGTTAAACTTTGGGTTAAAGGCTTGGCGCACATAGATAATTTGAATTTCATTGTTTGAATGAAATAAATTAAAAAGAAATTGAAGAGCCCCGGGGATAAACTAAAGGGAATATTGACAAAGGAATACCATTAGCGGTTGAGTGGTTTTAGACTCATGGTATTGAGAAAGGCGAGAACTATATAAAGGGCAAAGATCATCATTCGAAGTGGACAGAGGTGCGCGAGTGAAGCACGGAAGAAGAGCGAATTCCTCTAAGGAATATCTGTATGGACAGACGACGTGCTTAACTGATAATTCTGAGTCCATGTTGCACCCATCGAAAGAATGAATCTGGAATTCATTCAATAGAAGAATCAATGAAGAGCTAACGCATGTCTGTTGAAGAATTTTTATCCAGAAAGCCAAACGGGATGTCGAATGCATACATTTTCTGAAGTCTGGGGTTGCGGCTGTGTGATCCGGTCTAAAAATTGATGAAACGAGGTCCACAGTGGTGCTGAAGGTCGAAGCTTTCAGTCAGGGGGTTGTATCTCTCTTCTAGGAGAGGCTGGTAAATGAGAGAAGGTTGTAGCTTTCTGCAGGTGGGTGCCTGCGTGCTCGTATGAGTCTGCACCAGCATATATTGTAAGAAGTTTTCACTATAATAAAATATTGAAGACTGATATTGCAGCAGCGGTGGTTTTCTCCCAAATTGGGTTTCCACTTTAAATCCTGGTGTCCATATGTGTAGTTCATGTTTGATGCTTTGTTCTGTTATCACTGTTCATGCTTAATGCTTATCTGATGCAATGCTCTAAGTAAAAGATATAATAAGATGGCTGAATGTACATGATTGGATGTAGTAAGAAAGAAAAATTGTTCAGCTTTGAAATACTGATTCACCCCCCCCTCTCAGTATTTTTCCCAACAATTGGTATCAGAGGTGGTCCTTCTGAAAAATCTTAGCCGCTAGAAGGAAGATCAATCAAAATGAGCAATCAAGATGGAACAACATCTATTAGGCCTCCTCTCTTCAATGGAAACAACTTAATTTTTTGGAAAATAAGGATGAGGTCCTATCTTCAATCTCTGGGAGCAGATGTATGGGCAATTGTTGAACAAGGATATCAATATCTAGCTACAGTGCCAACGGATCCAACTGAAAGAAAGAACTATGAAACAAATGCAAAGGCGGTCAATGCTCTATTGGGAAGTCTCACTGAATCAGAATTTGTCAAAGTCATGCAGCTGAATACTGCAAAGGCAATATGGGACAAAATCATTCTAAGCTATGAAGGTGATGCAAAGGTAAAAAGTGCTAAACTTCAAACTCTCAGAATTCAATATGAGAATCTAAAAATGCTTAATGAAGAAAGCATTGCAAATTTATTTCTACGTCTTGATGATATTGTAAATCGCATGAGGAATCTGGGAGAAACAATAACTGAATCTACGTTGGTTGAGAAAATTTTAAGATCTCTAACAGCAAAATTTGAGTCAAAAGTTTCAGCTCTTGAAGAAAAGCAGGATCTTCAAAATATTACTATGGTACAACTTCATGGCATACTAACTGCATATGAAATGAGAAGAGGAGGACCATCTGAAGTCAAAGAAGCAGTCTTTATAACTTCTACAAAAGGGAAGGAAGTACAAATAACAGAAGGATAAGGATATGTCTCAGAAGAAGATGAGATAAACTTCGTAAAGAAACTTCAACTTGGCACAGGATGGTTTAGAGGTAAGCTTCCTTTCAAATGCTTTAATTGTGGAAGAGTTGGTCATTATGCTACTAAGTGTCCTTACAAAGAAACACCTACTAAAGGAAAGGAAGCAGCAAGAAGAAATAAGAACCGGTCTAGCTCTAGAAAAAGTTACTATACTCATGAAAACAGTGATGGGTTATCTGATAGTGAGGAAGAAGGTGAACAAGATCTTAGACTTCTTATGGCTTTCTAAAATGATTCTAAAGAAGAAAAGGATACTTTTATGAATGCTCTAGAAGACAATGATTTTCTTAATGAAAACAATCAACTCAAAATATGCTTAGAAGAAAGTAAAATAATCATAGAGACTCTGAAAAATCAGATTGAAGAAGAGAAGAAGCATAATGAAAAATTAGAATGTGAAGTGGTAAGTCTAAGAAAAGAACTTGAGAAAGTAAAGACTCTGAATCTTAGATTTGCTAAAGGATCTGAAACCTTGGATGAAATTATCAAGGTACAACGTTCTCCTTTTATAAAGACAAGTCTTGGATATACCGGAGAAAATTCTCAGGCTTCAGCACCAAACTATCTAAAAGCTGCTACAACTGGTCTGCAACATTCTGCCACTCAGCAAAGGGATAAAGATTCCTCACAGGTAAAGCATGATCAGCTCAAGTCAAGGAACTTCAACTCGAATACTCTTCAAAGGAACACCAACCAGCAGGTAAATTCAAATAGAAGATTTCATGATCGAAGAAATTTCTACTTAAATGGACAATGTTTCTCATGTCACAATTTTGGTCATAAAGTTGTTCAATGTATTTCATATAAAACTATCATGACAAGAGAAGCAAGAAAGAAGAGAATGGACATTGAATCAAAGAAGAACACTTATAACAACTTCTCTCCTCTTCAAAATGAAGTTGAATGTGCTTACTGCAATAACTTTGGCCATGAAGAATCCGAATGTAGGAGCAAAGTTCAGCTAAAAGAACATGTCCCTTCAAGCTCAAAAGTATGGAAAAAGAAGGAATTACAGGTTGAAAATTGTGGCATAGCGTTATTTGCAGAAGATAAAGAAAACCAATGGTACATTGATAGTGGATGCTCAAGACACATGAGAGGTGATAAAGACAAACTTCTTGCATATAATGCTCTAGAAAAGGAAAAGAAGGTTACTTTTGGAAATGATACTCATGCAGTCATTAAAGGAAAAGGGTCTGTTTTTCTAAAAGAAAATGTGAAAGCTAATGAAGTCATGTATGTGGATGGATTAAGGCATAACCGGTTAAGTGTAAGTCAAATGTGTGATCAAGGTACTGAAGTTGTCTTTAGTTCAAAATAATGTGTGGTACGTGATCTTGATACAGGTAAAGCAATTATAAAAGGGAAAAGAACTCCAAACAACCTATATATATTGAAGAACTGCAAAGAACAATGCTATTTGAGTAAATTTTCAGAAAATTGGCTATGGCATAGAATATTGGGGCATCTGAGCTTCTCTCAAATCAACAAATCAAGCAGACTCAAAGCTATTTGTGATCTTCCTAATATTTCTCTACCTGAAAATATCATATGTAAATCCTGCCAATTCAGTAAGCAAACCAGAGTACAATTTAATGCCAAGGAAGGATCATCAAGTAAGCCTCTTGAACTTATCCATACTGACATATGTGGACCTATGAGAAAAAAGTCACCGCGTGGTGAAGAATACTATATCTTATTCATTGATGACTTTTCTAGAATGTGTTGGATTGGGCTACTTAAACACAAAGATGAAGCATTTGATAAATTTCAGATCTTCAAAGCACTAGTTGAGAATGAATTAGATCTAAAAATCAAGTGTCTCATATCTGATCGAGGAGGAGAATATACATCAGATGAATTTCTTGAATTTTGTGAACAACATGGCATAAAAAGACAGTTTTCTGTAGCTGGCACTCCACAACAAAATGGTGTTGCAGAAAGAATGAATAGAACAGTTCAACAAATGGCTAGAGCTATGTTGGATGATTCTGGAACACCTGACATATTTTGGGGAGAAGCGGCACATACAGCAGTAAACATTCTCAACAAGGCACATGTTTGTGTAAATAGTGATAAAACTCCATATGAACTTTGGTATGGTAATCCTCCCACTATAAAGCATTTTAGAATTTTTGGAAGCAAATGCTTCATCAAGAATAATGATGAAAAACTTGGCAAGTTTGAACCCAAAGCAGATGAAGGGATATTCCTTGGATACTCCTCTAGGAGTAGGGCCTATTAATGTTACAATAAAAGACTTCGGAAGATTGTTGAATGTATTGATGTTGTTATTGATGAATCTTCTGCAGCTCCAGAAGAAGAAAAGAAAACTACAGATGAAGATGATGATGACACATATCCTTCTACATCAAATAGTAATGATACAAACAGTGAACCCAGTGAAGAACCTGAAGATGGTTTGTCTGAAAAGGCTCCCTCCAGATATGTTCAAAAGAATCATCCAGAATCTCAAATTTTGGGAGAAAAGGGATCAGGTGTATAAACAAGAAGAACTCTTATGGGAGCTTCTAGCAATCTGGCATTTCTGTCCACTATTGAACTTCACAGTGTTAGTCAAGCAAGCAAAGATGACTGTTGGATTCAAGCCATGAATGAAGAGCTTGATCAAATTGAAAAGAATCACACTTGGGAATTAGTACCAAGACCTCATGACAAAAATGTCATTGGAAATAAATGGATATTCAAAAGCAAGTTAAATGAGAATGGGGATGTTATAAGAAATAAAGCTAGACTTGTTTGCAAGGGGTATGCTCAACAAGAAGGTATAGACTTTGAAGAAACCTTTGCTCCTGTAGCCAGACTTGAAGCCATAAGAATGTTTCTTGCTTATTCAAGCTTCCAACAAATCAGAGTTTATCAAATGGATGTTAAATCTGCTTTTCTCAATGGTGATCTAGAAGAAGAAGTCTATATAGAAAAACCAGAGGGATTCATTTTGGGAAATGATGAAAAACTTGTTTGTAGACTTAAAAAGGCTCTATATGGTCTCAAACAAGCTCCAAGGGCATGGTACTATCGTCTTGACAAATATCTTCATCAACAAGGATTTTCAAAGGGGTCTGCTGACAGCAACTTATACACAAAAACTAAAAATGACAAATTATTGATTGTGGTTGTATATGTCGATGATATCATTTTTGGAAGTAATAAAGAGTCTATGAGTCAGAAATTTGCTTCTGATATGCAGCAAGAATTTTAAATTTCTTTACTTGGGGAACTAACATTTTTTCTCGGCCTGCAAGTGCAACAAGCAATAGATGGTATATTCTTATCACAAGCAAAGTACCTCAAGCAAATCCTGAAGAAGTATGGTATGGAAAATTGCAAACCTGTAAGTACACCAATGATAACCGGATGTAATCTTAGTTCTAATGATGATTCCCCCACCGTAAATCAACCAGAATACAGATCTATGATAGGAAGTCTACTTTATCTCACTGGGACAAGACCAGACATCATGCATGCAGTCGGGATTGTTGGACGATTCCAAGCTAATCCAAAAGAGTCTCATCTTCAGGCTATGAAAATAATATTCAAATATCTACAAGGAACTCAAGATTTTGGACTATGGCACCCAAAGAATGTTGAACTTACTCTTCATGCATACACTGATGCAGATTGGGCTGGAAGTATTGATGATCGAAAAAGCACTAGTGGTGGTGCATTCTTTATGGGGCCCCGGTTAGTATCTTGGTTCAGCAAGAAGCAAAGCTCCATTGCATTATCTACAGCAGAAGCTGAATATGTGGCTGCAGCATCATGTTGCACTCAACTTCTTTGGATGATGCAAACCCTACAAGATTTTCAAATCAAATGTTCACCCCCTATCTCCATTATGTGTGATAATACAAGTGCCACCAGTATCTCAAAGAATCCTGTTATGCATTCCAAAACCAAGCACATTCCCATCAAATATCACTTCTTACGAGAACAAGTGCTTGAGCAAAAGGTGAAATTAGAATATGTTTCCTCCAAAGAACAAGTTGCGGATATATTTACCAAACCTCTACCCAGGGAAGCGTTCGAATATCTCAGACTGAAACTGGGAGTAGTCTTTGCCATGCAGAGGTTCAGGTCTACTTAATTACAGAAGCTTAAATTGGTTGTGAGGTGCCGTCAGGCATCTCTGACTGCACAGGCTCAGGAGGAGCATTGGTCATATGTAAAGGATGAATTGTTGGTCATATTATGAAGATGCAGCATGATCTCAGGGGGAGCATGGCTTCTTGATCAAACTATTTTCCATTGATGTCAAAGGGGGAGGAAAAGCAACAAAGGGAGTCTAAGGTCATCAGAGGAAGAGTATTGCCATCAATGCCAAAGGGGGAGATTGTTGGAATATTGTCATTGATGGCAAAGGATGTGGCAAAGGCATGGGCATCAGAAGAACAACAGAATTGCAGAGATCCACGATCAGCAGCAAAGCTCAAAGGAAGAATACATTTACATAGATAAGCAGTGCATTGAAGGAGAATTAAATCTTGATGGGCCGCAGTCACAAATGATAGAAGAGAATTAACAGGTGATGGGCAGAGCCATTTTAACAGTGGAACGAAGATATTCCCGTAGATTTAATTTACGGAGGAGCAGAGTCATTCAAGACAGTCATTTCGGGCGTTTAAGCCCTCAACAACCAAAATGAATAAAAATTGAATTAAACAGGTGGAAGTCTTTTATTTCTGATTTAGCGGGACAAGTGGTCCCCACCTCTTAAGCTCTAAATCAGAATCGCAAGTTATTTTGGTGAAGTAGTGTCTTGTTGATATGGAGTCCTGCGATGCGATGCGATCCAATTGCAATCGCAAATCGCAATGTAAATGAAACATAAAAATGTCTTGTGGATGTGGCAGTTGTTTGGTCTCAATCTAGTCTCCTAAATTGAGTTCATTTAATTGTCAACCAGGGTTGGTAAACTGCTGAAGTGAAGTGTACTGTATGTACCTAGGTGTTTGTTTCTTAATGCGTTGTGTGTAGTGTTTTATGATGTTTTTGGTCTTTCGTGATGATTTATGATGTTTTTGGTCTTTTGGTATTTTTATGTTTACAAGGAAAATGACTAGAAAGCTAGTGGAAGGAAGCTAATGATTAAAAACAGAGTGAAGCCTAATTGGTTGATGACAAATGGTAAATGCAAATGCAATACTGAAACAGAATCAAATCCAAACTATGACTAAGCAAAAACAAAGCTTGATAATGAATTTTAAGCAAATGATTCAAAACAAAAACTCAACTTGTCAAATTCTTTCATCAAAGGCATTTTGAGAGAGAGCTTGAGACATGGTCAACTAAGTGTGCAAATCCTCCTAACTAAACAGTTAAACAACTAACTTATAATGATGCAACATTTTATCCTTGATTAGATATTTGTTGAAGCATATTTGGAGTAAAACATTGATACCATCATAAGATCTTCTACTCTAAGACTAGTTCCTAACTCTATTCTGCAACTTAGTTTGATAACATTACACTTTACTCAAAGGTTATAGATTTTTGAAATAGTCTTTTGAGGAAATGTTTGTTTGTGAAATGATAAGGAAGTTGCAGAAGTACTTCAGGCCTTAAAATGATATTGTCTTCTGTTCATATGGTTATGAATCAATTATGGATTTTAGAACAAGAAGAGGTTTGTAAATAATGAAGGTTGTTTTGTTAATTTTAACAACTGAAGTAATCTAATATGCAGTGAATGACAACTGAATATGGAGTGCAAATGCAATGAGTTAAGCTAAAACTGAACTTTAAAATGTCACTAGCCTAAAACAATGTTGAACTACAAGTCATTATCAAACTTAAAACAGAACAACTGAACATGAGTTAAGTGCAATTAAACTCCGGAGTATCCTAACTATGCTATCATGCATTATTCTATGGAATTATACAGTCTGTTTGTCCATCATGATTGGTATTTTGGAAGAGTTTCTTAGAACAATCCTAACTGTACAATTCAGTGCACATGCAAACATAAAGACTGAAAGCAATGAAAAACTAAGATATCATAGCCATCTCCTACCCATCATTATGATATTTTGGAAAAGAATTTTAAGAGCAATAATAGCTATGTTACTTAGTAAAAACACACAACTGAAGCGTTCAGGATCACAAGTATGCTTAAGACATTATAAGGATTTTTTGGAAGAGTTTCTTATTTTGGAAGAGTGCTTAGCATAAGTATAACTGTGATGGTGAACAAAAGAGATTACAATTAAATCCTACAATACTATAGCCATTTCCCATTCATTTTCATAATCTTTTGGAAGAGATTCTTCTTTTGGAAGAGTTTTTAGAACGAGTTATAACTATAGTAACTAATGAAAACAACTACGAATTCAACTTCAAAAAAAATGTAAAGGCAGCTAGGATACTTATCTAAATTACGCAAATAAATCCGTGCAAGAGGCAGGGGCCCTCTACCACCTGACGGAATCTAACTCCAAATCAAATCAACGCTTTCAAAACAACATTGTCTGCTTCATTAAAAGTGAAATAACTTGAACAGAGCACTCTGCGTCTTCAGAAATGTAGCACAGAATCTAAGCAAAATCTAGAACAAAAATCTAGCCTAGCTCTCGGTTTCCCAAGTGTTTATATAACAAATGTACATAACAAGACTTGCAACAATTCCAGGATCATTGTCTTTCCTTATCGAAATCACATTAGGACTCTTGAAGTGGCTGCGTAAAAAGGAAAAGGACATCCGGACTAAGACAGTCCTATTAGAAGTCTGCCTTCTTAAATGTGTTCCCACGTACAAAAACCATATCCAGAATTCGTTTCTTCCTTCATGGTGAGCAACGAACAATGTAGACATGACGTGGAATATACCCATATGCGGTTTTTCTTGAGAGGCCACCTGGAACATACCCAAACGTGAAGACAGCTGCAGAATTGCCGGTTAGCTATGGAATGTTTGCATTCTGCAGCTAGTTCCGGTCAAAATGCATTACAATGACAAAAATCACAAAACTTAGCAAGTCAGTCATGTTAATCATTCTAAAATTAATTTTAACTAAATTCATTGATCAATTGGGTCTGGAATAGCAATGGACAAAGGAAAATGAGGTAAAGTAAAATGAAATAAAGCACAATCTTGAGGCTCAACAGCAGTGTTCCATAGTGGAATGGTTGTACACAATACAACCAAATGTTACATTATAAATTGCCCCCACCAACAGCCGAGGCCCATGGGTCCACTTGACCACGTGGCGATGTTTTAATGGAATCGCAAGTCTTGAATCGCAAGGTTCAATCGGCGGAGTTTTTTTATGTGCTCCGATCAAAGGCCGGACCCGATTGAGTTATATGCCTCAGTTTATTGCAAATCACATCCAAGTTCCCAATCGCAATCGGAAGCGTTTAAGTGTTGGGTCTGATTGCACATTGAAATTGGCAGACCCGATGGTGTTATACGATGGAGTTAATAGATTCAATCGCGTCTGGGATCTTAATCGCAATTGAAACTTTCCGATTGATCGCATACATTTTGTAATATGATGCGATTGAAGTGGTGGACCCGATCCGGTTATATGCTGGAGTTAATATGTGCCAATCGCATCCGTGTCCTGATCGCAATCGGAACGTTTCCATGGTGTGCCCCGATTGCATTTGTTCAAAGGGCGGACCCGATTGCGCTATGAGCCATGTTTTATGTGGTCATCGTGTCCGGTTGATCAATCGCAATCGCAAGTTTTGTTTGACACCGTCGATCCGCCAACTGCGATGTGGGCCCAGAGTCAAAGATTGAATATTATTTGAAGAACCCGAAAGGTTATATGGATATATATATTACTGATGAGTCAGTGGCACGTTAATGTTTATAATATTATATGGTGGAGACAAAGATTGGGGTTTCAAATTGGATTGGCACAATTATTAATACAAAACGATTGAGATGTATGGCTGTTCCGCTTGCGGAACTCACCACATCAACAAGACACTTGCATATGGAAAAGCATTGGATATTGTTTATAAAATCCGAAGGGTTAAACTTTGGGTTAAAGGCTTGGCGCACATAGATAATTTGAATTTCCTCGTTTGAATGAAATAAATTAAAAAGAAATTGAAGAGCCTCAGGGATAAACTAAAGGGAATATTGACAAAGGAATACCATTAGCGGTTGAGTGGTTTTAGACTCATGGTATTGAGAAAGGCGAGAACTATATAAAGGGCAAAGATCATTATTCGAAAGAGACAGAGGTGCGAGAGTCAAGCGCGGAAGAAGAGCGAATTCCTCTAAGGAATATCTGTATAGACAGACGACGTGCTTAACTGATAATTCTGAGTCCATGTTGCACCCATCGAAAGAATGAATCTGGGATTCATTCAATAGAAGAATCAATGAAGAGCTAACGCATGTCTGTTGAAGAATTTTTATCCAGAAAGCCAAACGGGATGTCAAATGCATACATTTTCTGAAGTCTGGGGTTGCAGCTATGTGATCCAGTCTGAAATTTGATGAAACGAGGTCCACAGTGGTGCTGAGGGTCGAAGCTTTCAGCGAGGGGTTTGTAGCTCCCTTCCAGGAGAGGCTGGTAAACAAGAGCAGGGGGTTGTAGCTCCCTTCCAGGTGAGGCTGGTAAACGAGAGAAGGGTGTAGCCTTCTGTAGGTGGGTGCCTACGTGCTAGTATGAGTCTGCACCAGCATATATTGTAAGAAGTTTTCTCTATAATAAAATATTGAAGACTGATATTGCAGCAGCGGTGGTTTTCTCCCAAATTGGGTTTCCACCTTAAATCCTGGTGTCCATATGAGTAGTTCATGTTTTGATGCTTTGTTCTGTTATTACTGTTCATGCTTAATGCTTATCTAATGCAATGCTCTAAGTAAAATATATAATAAAATAGTTGAACGTACATGATTGGATGCAGTAAGAAAGAAAAATTGTTCAGCTTTAAAATACTGATTCACCCCCCATCTCAGTATTTTTCCCAACATGATCAAATTAGTAATCACATTGTCATCTGTTTTATTTAATTTTCGCCCTCTCAACAGATCCATTTCTGTTGAGATGTATTTCTATGAAAACATTTCTCTCAGATCTCTTTAATAACAGTTCGGAAGGATAAATTCACATGCGGATGGAAGATAACGCTGCAATCGAAGGTTAACCACATCTCAGACTTCCCTCACCCTGATTTTGAAATCATTTGGCAGTGGGATTGTATTAATGCCCTTGTGTGATAAGAATAATGGCCAATGGGACTTCAAAGACTTGCCATGTAATTGCATACAATTAGGATTTGCAGTAGACATGTCCCAAGAAAAAAATATATCTTATATTATCTAAGCATAATTCTAAGAGAATATTAGAAAAGAAATCTCATCATACATGTGAGGAGGGAAGAAGGAAGATCAATCAAAATGAGCAATCAAGATGGAACAGCATCTATCAGGCCTCCTCTCTTCAACGGAAACAACTTAATCTTTTGGAAAACAAGGATGAGGTCCTATCTTCAGTCTCTGGGAGCAGATGTATGGGCAATTGTTGAACAAGGATATCAATATCCAGCTACAGTGCCAACGGATCCAACTGAAAGAAAGAACTATGAAACTAATGCAAAGGTGGTCAATGCTCTATTGGGAAGTCTCACTGAATCAGAATTTGTCAAAGTCATGCAGCTAAATACTGCAAAGGCAATATGGGACAAAATCATTCTAAGCTATGAAGGTGATGCAAAGGTAAAAAGTGCTAAACTTCAAACTCTCAGAATTCAATATGAGAATCTAAAAATGCTTAATGAAGAAAGCATTGCAAATTTCTTTCTACGTCTTGATGATATTGTAAATCGCATGAGAAATATGGGAGAAACAATAACTGAATCTACTTTGGTTGAGAAAATCTTAAGATCTCTAACAGCAAAATTTGAGTCAAAAGTTTCAGCTCTTGAAGAAAAGCAGGATCTTCAAAATCTTACTATGGTACAACTTCATGGCATACTAACTGCATATGAAATGAGAAGAGGAGGACCATCTGAAGTCAAAGAAGTAGTCTTTAGAACTTCTACAAAAGGGAAGGAAGTACAAATAACAGAAGGATCAGGATATATCTCAGAAGAAGATGAGATAAACTTCGTAAAGAAACTTCAACTTGGCACAGGACGATTCAGAGGTAAGCTTCCTTTCAAATGTTTTGATTGTGGAAGAGTTGGTCATTATGCTGCTAAGTGTCCTTATAAATAAACACATAAAAAGGGGAAGGAAGTAGCAAAAAGGAATAAGAATCGTTTTGGCACTAGAAAGAGTTACTATACTCATGAAGATAGTGATGGGTTATCCGATAGTGAGGAAGAATGTGAACAAGATCTTAGACTTCTCATGGCATTTGAAAAAGAATCTAGAGAAGAAAAGGATACTTTTATGGATGCTCTAGAAGACAATGATTTTCTTGATGAAAACAATCAACTCAAAATTGGCTTAGAAGAGAGTAAAATAATCATAGAAACTTTGAAAAATCAGCTTGAAGAAAAGGAGAAACACAATGAGAAATTAGAGTGTGAAGTAGTAAGTCTAAGAAAAGAACTTGAGAAAGTAAAGACTCTGAATCTTAGATTCGCTAAAGGATCTGAAACCTTAGATGAAATTATCAAGGTACAACATTCTCCTCTTATAAAAACAGGTCTTGGATATACCGGAGAATCTTCTCAGCCTTCAGCACCAAATTATCTAAAAGCAGTTACAGCTGGTTTACAATATGCTGCCACTCAGCAAGGGAATAAAGAATCTTTACAAGTAAAGCATGATCATCTCAATTCAAAGAACACTAACAAGAATGTCTTTCATGGAAACACCAATCAACAAGTAAATTCATATAGAAGATTTTATGATCGCAGAAATTTCTTCTTCAATGGACAATGCTTCTCATGTCACAATTTTGGTCATAAAGCTGTTCAATGTGTTGCATATAAAACCATCATGACAAGAGAAGAAAGAAAGAAAAGGATTGATATTGAAACAAAGAAGAATACTTATAAAAACTTTTCTCCTCTTCAAAATGAAGTTGAATGTGCTTACTGCAATAACTTTGGCCATGAAGAATCTGAATGCAGGAGCAAAGTGCAGCTAAAAGAACATGTTCCTTCAAGCTCCAAAGTATGGAAAAAGAAGGAATTACAACTTGAAAATTGTGGCATAGCGTTATTTGCAGAAGATTAAGAAAACCAATGGTACATTGATAGTGGACGCTCAAGACACATGACAGGTGATAAAGACAAACTTCTTGCATATAGTGCTCTAGAAAAGGAAAATAAGGTTACATTTGGAAATGATACTCCTGCGGTCATTAAAGGAAAAGGGTCTGTTTTTCTAAAAGAAAATGTGAAAGCTAATGAAGTCATGTATGTGGATGGATTAAGGCATAACCTGTTAAGTGTAAGTCAAATGTGTGATCAAGGAACTGAAGTTGTCTTTAGTTCAAAAGAATGTGTGGTACGTGATCTTGATACGGGTAAAGCAATTATAAAAGGGAAAATAACTCCAAACAACCTATATATATTGAAGAAATGCAAAGAACAATGCTATTTGAGTAAATCTTCAGAAAATTGGCTATGGCATAGAAGGTTGGGGCATTTGAGCTTCTCTCAAATCAACAAATCAAGAAGACTTAAAGCTATTCGTGATCTTCCCAATATTTCTCTGCCTGAAAATATCATATGTAAATCCTGCCAATTCGGTAAGCAAACTAGAGTACGATTTAATGCCAAGGAAGGATCATCAAGTAAGCCTCTTGAACTCATCCATACTGACATATGTGGACCTATGAGGAAAAAGTCACCACGTGGTGAAGAATACTATATCTTATTCATTGATGACTTTTCTAGAATGTGTTGGATTGGGCTGCTTAAACACAAAGATGAAGCATTTGAGAAATTTCAGATCTTAAAAGCACTAGTTGAGAATGAATTAGATCTAAAAATCAAGTGTCTCAGATCTGATCAAGGAGGAGAATATACATCAGATGAATTTCTTGAATTTTGTGAACAACATGGCATAAAAAGACATTTTTTTGTAGCTGGTACTCCAAAAAAAATGGTGTTGCAGAAAGAATGAATAGAACAGTTCAACAAATGGCTAGAGCTATGCTGGATGATTCCGGAACACCTAACACATTTTGGGGAGAAGCAGCACATACAGCAGTAAACATTCTCAACAAGGCACATGTTCGTGTAAATAGTGATAAAACTCCATATGAACTCTGGTATGTTAATCCTCCCACTATAAAGCATTTTAGGATTTTTGGAAGCAAATGCTTCATCAAGAGTAATGATGAAAAACTTGGCAAGTTTGAACCCAGAGCAGATGAAGGGATATTTCTTGGATACTCCTCTAGGAGTAGGGCCTATAAATGTTACAATAAAAGACTTCGAAAGATTGTTGAATGTATTGATGTTGTTATTGATGAGTCTTCTGCAGCTCCAAAAGAAGAAAAGCAAACTACAGATGAAGATGATGATGACACATATCCTTCTACATCAAATAGTAATGATACAAACAGTGAACCCAGTGAAGAACCCGAAGATGGATTGTCTGAAAAGGCTCCCTCTAGATATGTTCAAAAGAATCATCCAGAATCTCAAATTTTGGGAGAAAAGGGATCAGGTGTACAAACAAGAAGAACTCTTATGGGATCTTCTAGCAATCTGGCATTTCTATCCACTATTGAACCTCACAGTGTTATTCAAGCTAGCAAAGATGATTGTTGGATTCAAGCCATGAATGAAGAGCTTGATCAAATTGAAAAGAATCACACTTGGGAATTAGTACCAAGACCTCATGACAAAAATGTCATTGGAACTAAATGGATATTCAAAAACAAGTTAAATGAGAATGGGGATGTTATAAGAAACAAAGTTAGACTTGTTTGCAAGGGGTATGCTCAACAAGAAGGTATAGAATTTGAATAAACCTTTGCTCCTGTAGCCAGACTTGAATCCATAAGAATGTTTCTTGCTTATTCAAGCTTCCAACAAATTAGAGTTTATCAAATGGATGTTAAATCTACTTTTCTCAATGGTGATCTAGAAGAAGAATTTTATATAGAACAACCAGAGGGATTCATTTTGGGAAATGATGAAAAACTTGTTTGTAGACTTAAAAAAGGCTCTATATGGTCTCAAACAAGCTCCAAGGGCATGGTACTATTGTCTTGACAAATATCTTCATCAACAAGGATTTTCAAAGGGGTCTGCTGATAGCAACTTATACACAAAAACTGAAAATGAAAAACTGTTGATTGTGGTTGTATATGTCGATGATATCATTTTTGGAAGTAATAAAGAGTCTATGAGTCAGAAATTTTCTTCTGATATGTAGCAAGAATTTGAAATGTCTTTACTCGGGGAACTAACATTTTTTCTTGGCCTGCAAGTACAACAAGCAACATATGGTATATTCTTATCACAAGCAAAGTACCTCAAGAAAATCCTGAAGAATTATGGCATGGAATATTGCAAACCTGTAAGTACACCAATGATAACCGGATGTAATCTAAATTCTAATGATGATTCCCCCACCGTAAATCAACCAAAATACAGATCTATGATAGGAAGTTTACTTTATCTCACTGGGACAAGACTAGAAATTATGCATGCAGTTGGGATTGTTGGACGATTCCAAGCTAACCCAAAAGAATCTCATCTTCAGGCTGTGAAAAGGATATTCAAATATCTACAAGGAACCCAAGACTTTGGACTATGGTATCCAAAGAATGATGATCTTACTCTTCATGCATACACTGATGCAGATTGGGCTGGAAGTGTTGATGATCGGAAAAGCACTAGTGGTGGTGCATTCTTTATGGGGCCCCGGTTAGTATCTTGGTTCAGCAAGAAGCAAAGCTCCATTGCCTTATCTACAGCAGAAGCAGAATATGTGGCTGCAGCATCATGTTGCACTCAACTTCTTTGGATGATGCAAACCCTACAAGATTTTCAAATCAAATGTTCACCCCCTATCTCCATTATGTGTGATAATACAAGTGCCATAAGTATCTCAAAGAATCCTGTTATGCATTCCAAAACCAAGCATATTCCCATCAAATATCACTTCTTACGAGAACAAGTGCTTGAGCAAAAGGTGAAATTAGAATATGTTTCCTCCAAAGAACAAGTTGCAGATATATTTACCAAACCTCTACCCAGGGAAGCGTTTGAATAATCTCGCATAAAAATTGGGAGGTATCTTTCCATGTAAGAGGAATGTATCTCCATTTAAATATGGAAGATTAAATTAAGCTGTGTGAGGTGTCGACTGCATTGTACTGTGAGGAGCATTGGTCATATGAAAGGGATGAATTGTTGGTCATATTATGAAAATTACATGATCTCGTGGGGAGCATGCAGACATCGAGTATATTGATCAAACTTTTTTGCCATTGATGTCAAAGGGGAGGAAAAAAGTAAACAAAGGATTCTATAAGAGCATTGCCATCAATGAAAAAGGGGGTGAGATTTTGTAAATGTTGTCATTAATGGCAAAGGAATTGGAAAAGATAGGAAGGAAAATGATATATTAAGAGAATTAGAGACAAAGCGTGAGTTGAATTAAGGGTTTAAAAGGGGCCATAAAAGGAGGGGAGATGGCAAAAATGGAGCCTAATCGATTGAAGTATCCCGGGCCAAGATTTAAAGGCAATGAAGAACCTGCTGAATTATGTTGCTAATGGTTGAATAAATCGAATATATGGCATCTATGTGATCAATTTCATAATGTAAGTGAGGATACCCATGGTGTTTGAGAAGAAATCTTAAATCATTTTGCGTAGTTAGATATATGTATTATAGGTATTGTCTCATTTTACCTTATGAATCCCCAACCTCTATGAATAATCTCTAATGGAGCCAAACATGCCTTGTGTAATTGGAAGTTGAATAATACCCCAGACCGAAAGTGGAGGGAGTTGATGAGAAATGGCGAGATTAATGAGTGTTAACACTTGGTGATTTCATTTAACGAAAACATTAAAGCTAATTTAATTATAATAATACATTTAAAAG
This sequence comes from Pinus albicaulis, assembly GCA_034641835.2. Lineage (NCBI taxonomy): Eukaryota > Viridiplantae > Streptophyta > Pinopsida > Pinales > Pinaceae > Pinus > Pinus albicaulis. The sequence continues at coordinate 33,120 of JAXQQM020064448.1, read as the reverse complement.
GCGTATCAACTCTAGTATGGAAGATGAACCATGACCGGGTGAAAAATAAAGGTGGTTTACGGGTTTTCATCGCACCACCTATGCACAAGCGATTTTACAGGAGCGATTCCATAGAATGCTTGGTATACCGCCCCTAATGACGGTATAAAATCAAGTTACTATGTGTTATCGCTGCTATAATTCAACCTAAGATGCCCAGCGATATCGTTGGAGTGTCATGATTTGAGAAGATATTACCTACTCACTATCATTTAAGGAAGATGCATGAAGATTAACATTCGGTACCCTGAGGCTTCCATATTTGTATATACGCTGTTGATCCGGGCTGCGACCCGGTCCTGACCTGGACGTTGAATGGCGCGACTTCATCGTGGTTCGATGTTGCTGTGTTGATCGGCTATTGACTATGTATGGGGCCTGTGGTCAAAGGTTTAATGAGATCATTTTATTTGGAAGCGTTGGATATTTCCATAAAAGTCCTAAGGTTAACTTTAAGGCAATATTGGGAATTCAAATGTCAGGAATATATTTATTTATAAATTCTTTTAAAATTGATAAAATAAAAATTAAAAGAACTAAAAGCCTCCGGGGATAAAACTAAAAAGAATTACAAAGGAACACCATTAGCGGTTGGTGGTTTTGACCATGCATTTTACTAAAAACTATATAAGGAGAAGAGAAATAAGAACTAAGGGCATTTGAAAGGCGGATAACAAATGAATCTTCTTTTTAGAGATATTCATATGAATAAACTCGATATATTTCGAATCTATGGTGCACCTAAGAATATGATGATTTATCAATATCTTTAGATCAAATGATGAGATTAATTCCCATTTAATCGATCGACGAGGATCATGAAAACGTATGCATGAGTATGGTTAGAATGAATACTTCACTGCTATATTCAGATGGAATGGGTACCAGACACGTAGACTGAATTATATGGATGCCCCTCTAACTAAAAATAACAACATAAAATTTCCGCAAGGTATAAAATTGATGTGATCGCAGATCTACAACAGCTGAGGGATGAGAAGCCTTCGCAGGGAATAGCTCTCTTTCCCTGGTAGTCAGGTAAAACTAGGTAGGGGTAGCTCCTTCCAGAGAGGTCGGTGTAAATGAGAGTAGCGGTGCCTTCCTCGTGTGTGGGTGCCCGCGTGTCGGTATAAGTCCGCACAAGATATTGTAGTAAATTTTTCTTATAATAAATATTGAAGACTGAGTTTACAACAATGAGTATGCCCTGGACTTCCACCTGAACTCGGTGTTCATGTTGTATGTTGATGACCATTCTCATATTTTCATTCACATGCTTAATGCTATCCGATGCACTGCCTAAGTAAAGACATAATAAGATATCCGGACATACATGTTGATGCAGACGTAACATATGGTTTAAGAGAAAGAAAAGAAAAATCGCCGCCCTCTAAATATCGATTCACCCCCCCTCCCGCATTTTTTCCCAACAAAAGTACCCTATTTCTCATCGATAAATCTTGATTCCTATGTTTCAAGCACTAGCGCTTTGAGGATAATTCAATAGAGAATTAAAAGAAGTGTGTGGTGAGTTCTTACAAGTCGTGCGTCAAATTTGAGATATTGTCTTTGAAAGTTCTGCACTTGCTAAGTAAATCAAGAATTAGGGAAGTTTTAAGGTTAGCCTCTGCCCCGAGTTCATTCCAACAGCTTGCTTTGAAAGATCCCTAAGAGTATATGTTATCAAAAGTGTTGTGGTTAAAGTCCCAATTGATCTAGGCTACTTTTGTGTTTATCTTAATGTTTTTCTAAGAATATACCAAGTGTGCTTGTATTAAAATTCCTTACTGATCTTTAAGTTATTCTTGTTTTTCTTCAATGTTTTCCTTGAGAATATAATGTTTAGATAGGTTAAAGTCCTTACTGGGATCTTAGTCTATTGTTTGTTTTCCTTCGAGTATGTCAAAGGAAGTAGTTAAAAGTCCTTACTTGATCTGCAAGCTGTAATTTGTTTCTATACGTTTCTTCTTTTCACCACTTCGATGTGTTCACACCATAAATCAACTTAAAGAGATCTTTTAATATTATAGATGACTTGCCTGAGCAGACTACTCTTGAAACTTTTGTGAAATTAAACCTTTTGCACCTCCATAGCCAAATGGATTGATACTTTTTCTTCTACCTATCCTATCGCCTGGGAACCATTCTTTCAACCTTCTCACACTCTTACCCCTCAAAAGACTCTTCATTTTGACGATATTCATCCCAACCAAACAAACAAAACCCTTGTACTTTATAATCAAAATTTAAAATCATATCATAAGCCTTTAAGATTATCTCTTTGAAAACACTTATATAGAGATCCTCTCTCGAATCCAGGAGGGCTAGAATCATGATTCCAAAGTGTGGTTTTGATGTGGGCTCGTAGCATTTTTTCTTGCCAATATTGCAACCAGGCAGATATCTAACATCACAAATATCCCTTTGATTGTAGATATTCCTAGAAATACAGAATGAGGTGTGTTCTTTATCACCACCGAAAATTTAATAAAGATTTGAAAACTAAATATTTCCAAGTCAGTTTATTTATGATTCTCAAAATCGACAAAATTCAAATTGCATCAAAAATGATTTTTTCTTATTTTTTTTAATTTTTTAATTTTTAATTTTTTGTTTTTAATTTATTTATACTTTCTTTAAATGTATTTTATATTTTGGTTTGCATTTTATTTTTTTAAACTAAAAATTTTATCAATTTTTATTTTTATTGTATCCCATTCCATTTTGAAGAAATGTTTTTTTTTTTTTTAATAATCTATCCTAAAATTTTAAAAAATGATTTCATATATCCGAAAAGCTTATTAGGAAAAAATGCGTGTTATTATTATTACTATTATTATTGTCATATGTATTAAAATGATTTCTAACTTAAAATGAAATGCAGAAAATGAAAATTGAAATTGCCTAAAAATAAAATGAAATTACACAAAAACTTAAATTGAAAAATCGTACCTAATTCTGAGTTAAAATGAAATTGAAAACATAATGGAATTCTAATTTAAAAACTTGAAATGAGACAAAAATTTCAAACTAGTGCGAATTCGAAATGTAATCTTGATCCCTACGTATGCCTCCCTGCAACGACGCCAAATGTAGAGGTAATTTTAATTACTTAAATTCCGATGCCCTATTACCTCGCTTACACACTCTTTGTCCAAATATAAAACTTAAATTTCATTTGAAACCTAATAATCTCCACTTATGTATATAAAATAATGCACCCTGCTGTTCCCCCGTCAATAATCTTAAATCGTGGTCAAACACCACTCACACTATGTGGAAGCTCATCTTCTATTAACCTATGGTTATGAAACCAATAATACAAACTCCTTCTCAACCTTTCATAAAAGTGTAACTTCACCTATCCTAGACCTATGGTTAAAGATCATATTTCCTTATAAAGTCTCAACAACCACTTTCCATTCGAGGAGCTATCAAAATAAAGTTTATGTCCGAAACCATATAATAATCCACCCTCATGAACATTGAATGCATACTTTGATATTTTACTACAACTAACACATCTTGGACGTATCACACTAATATAAAAATGATCATAGCCAACATTCATGCTCGTGGGTTTATTATTTCCATCCAAATACACACTTAACCCATATTATGTCTAAATACAACTCAGTAACCTTATAACAATCGGTCAATCATCGTACTCACCATTGAATGCCAAAGCCCCTATATTAGAATGAAATGTTTCTAGCTCCACAAAAACTTATAATACATACCTTTTAACCTTCGGTATATTTAACATGGTTACCATAGATCTCCAAAGACCATTCACTGAAGATTATAATGCATATCACTCGATTTTTTCCCTCCCCGAGTTTTAACACTCAAAAAATCACGATATAAACGGTTTTCACCACTTATGGATGCATGTCAACCGATGATTGTTATCGCGTTTTTTATTTATTTATAGCTTACCGCCTTTTTAAATGCGAAGACCACTTACCATATTCCAAAACAACTTTCACCATCAGCTCCTCTCGCCCCATCTCACTATCTCCTCTCCATTCACAATTTATACTTCCTTTTCGATTCCGAACTATTTGTACCTGCTTCCGATATTTGCACAGCCGTGCTCTTATCCACCCTTCAACACTCCCCAACTGGTTCAAACTATGCCCACTAAACTCCGATTTTCTCATTCATGCCATTCATTCGTGGATTCAACATGCTTTTAAAGCCCCGCAAATATCCATCCCCCAGAGGGGCACCACTTATGTTATTATTTCCATTGCATGCCCGACATAACACCGGTTCAACAAGAACTGTGAGCCATTACTTGAATTAATTTACAAATATTTATTTCAAAACCCTATTATTCTTCACCATGATATGCAATTACCTAAAAGGATATAGCCTCCGTCCCGAACACATTAGAGATGACCCCAAAATGAGATGCACTACAGACAACAAGCTTGCCTTACAAAGGGTTAAGCATAGCCTTTCCATTCCATATCATCGATCCAATTCCAAGTCAGATATTGATTTCATCGGCTACACAAACTCAAATATTCCTCATATAAATTCGAATTAAGAAGACATTTAAGTTTCACATAGAACTTATAAACAAATTCTTCATCAATATCTCAGAATGTGATCTATTTCCAAAAGCATTCATACTTACAATTTCATGTTTACGATCTTCAATTCGATGGCCTTTACTTACTCGCCTCCTCGAATAGATCTCTAGCTCAGTCTTCACACTATCTTTCATGCTTACATTTATACAAGGTGATGACCTGAATCGATTCAAATCTCCAATGTACTACCCAAACTCTATAATTCCTGAATTTCCTAATTTTAATTCTGCCTTTCAAAGAATCGAACTGATCCTAATTTAAGGTTCTTCAATAATTCTAACTAATCATCTTCCCTCATGCTCTCTACAGTTAGAGAACATTACATAATCTTCACTATTTTATTCAAATGCTAATAATTACAAGAGAACTTAAACATGAGACCTCCCTTATGTCTACTTAGGTAATAAGCAATTTTCGAGCCTAATGCCCCAGCATCAGACTCCCAAGGTTCAAATTGACATGACATCTCCAGATTATGTGTCTTCAAATTTTATTTCCCTAGATTCCATACTTTGTTTTGTTTGCTTATCCAACAAAATCGCATTACTCTCCAATCGCACTTCAAGTCTCCATATCTTGTCTTACAAATTACCTAAATTATACTTTCATAATCTTCTTTCGTCTCTTTCCTTTGTTAAAACTCCTCTCAGCTTTGCTGTCAGTCACGTCTCCGAGATATCACCTTCATCATCATTGATTGCTTAATCTCCAGTCTAGCTTATCTTCTAGCTAGAAATTTTGCCCACTAATGCCGTTTTCTTAATTCCTCATATTTCAGCTAACATTGTTGTTTTGTTGTTCCACATGTTACTAACATGTTTACTACTTTCCTCAGATGTCACTCCCATGTTGTTGCCTTCCGTGGCTGCCTCCCAAAATCTTCCTATCCTCTGCAAATATTTTTCTCATCAATTAAATTAATTAAAAGTAAATTATCTTTCAATTCACTAACGTGGCACATAATCCTTCATTTTTGTAGGTACAGGCAAGCAATCAAACTATATCTACTCCTCTTTCATTCATAAATTTCTCTCAGAAAATCTACCTAGTGTTCCAGAATTTCATTCTCTTCTCCCAATGTTTCCAAGAAACATTTCCATGCATTCCATTTGTACTTGTTTCACCTCATCAATATGTCAGAACAAATTCAGCATTCTTCTTCGACACCAAGAATTACCATGTCTTACTGATTCTTGCAATCAAATCATGTTTTTCCTAATTTTGCATTCTACATCTCTTATTATAATAAAATTTCGACTCTTCATCACCGTAGGCTTCACACCAGTCTCTCCAATCTTCGCTATTCAAAGAAGCTAACTTTTCTTGTCAGAACAAGAATACCGCAAATGAGAGTTATGACTCGTTCTACCTTTCCTTCAGAATAGTTCTTTCCTCTTCTGAATACAACTCCAAGAGATGGATTTTCTTCCTGCACACCAGAACATAAACAAATGCTGTCGTTGTTAAATCACAGTCCCAGTTTGTCCTTAATCAAGATCTACCACCAATTTCTTCCTCTCAGCCTCCAAGTCTTCCTCGTGACTTTAAAATCTTCAATATGTTTCTCCTTAGCTTCTAGAGTTATCTCCACTTGCTCCAATCACCATGTTAGAATGATGATCCTTCATCATGTTTTCATCCAAGATAGTTTGTCTGTACTCTTCGACAATTTCCATTTGTTATCCTTCTGTTCTATGCGATTAACACATGAACTTTCAAAGATCAAAATTACAAGGCCTCGATACTCTTTATTTTCTTCGACAACACATCAGATGTTGTTTCCGAGTTTCCTTCTAAATTCTTTTGTCGACATCAAGATGTTGATTTTTGCACCCTCCATGACCGCTTGGCCATTTTTCTTTTCCAATCATCCGTTTCATGAATGTCTCTGCTAGGATTCACCAAAGTGAATCATCTTCTTATCCTTCTTTTCTCTCGATTGTCATTCATGACACTTTCCGTCTTGCTTTCTTCAGCAATCTATATCAGGCATAGGTCCTCTCGCTTCTCCAATTCTCTTCTTTGAAAATCCAACTCCTTCTATACAATTCAACAACTTCAAATGGAGTAGATTTTGGGAACTTTACCAATCTTTTTGTTTCATACTTGCTCTTGACCAATCATCAGCCTCTGTCCTTCTCTTCCGCCCAATATGTCAATATTCTCATTGGAATTCTTATAAGTGTCTTCATGTCTTCTTTCAGATTCATTTTCGCATCGATCCGAAATGTATTCTTTATTCAATTTCCTCCTCTCTCCTCAACAAACTTTAAATTTTGTTCATCTCCTCGTGGGATGTACCTACAAACATGTACACTTCCTTAGTTTTCAAACCACAAGATTTTCACTGGTTGCTTTCACACTTCCTTCGAACAAATTCGCATGTGTAATCTTCAAATCCCATCCTTGACCCAAGAAATCAGGCTCCTCTTCCTCTCAGAACCCTACATCACCTCAAAATGGTTTTACTCAAAAATACAATTCTTTATGCATCATCCAACTAACTTCGACTGCTTAATAATCCCTGAAATCATCAATATTTTCTTCTTCAACAAGATAAGCTTCTTGTTGCATTAAGTCTTCACCATGTCTCACAATATCTCTTGCAGACTGCTGCCTATATACTCTACAGTTTCACAAACATAAAACTTTTCCTTTAACTCAACTACCGAGTTCTTCGTTAGCAGGAAATCTCCTTTTGCCACTACCTCACAAATAATGGCTGCCATTTCCACTTTCTTTCTTCATGGTTTTCAAACAACTATTTGGCTTTCCTCTCATCCTCTTTTCTCAGCTTTATTAAAATTGCTACCCATCTCTTTGCCCCATTCCTTTCCAGTCATTCGCGCGGTCAACTACTACCTTATGCCATTTTCCCTTGGCATCTTCTTTCTTCAGTTATGTTGTGGCCTCTCTTTAGAACCTCCGTAATCTCTGCCATGACTATCAGCGTAGTAATCTTCCTCCATGAGTTATTCACTCATCACTGCACTAAGCCTCCGCAATAGCAAGCTCTCCCCGTCGCCACTTCCCTACCCCTCACAATCCTTCCCTCTCCGGATCCTGGCTTTCGGCAAGTACTATTTCCCATTCGTTGAACCTTCTGAGTAATTTCTCTCCGCTTCTTAGGCTTCACTCGCAACTTTTCAAGAACACATCCGCCTTCTTTCATCCAACCTCCTCCGTTGGGAATTCCTTCTAAGCTTGCCACACTTTCTTCTTCACTCAAGATCCCTTGGCTTGGTCTCTTTCATCACTTTCTTATAAAGTCGTTAGATCTAACTCTTGCCGAGATTTCTTCATTTAATCTGAATGACTAAGAAATACTCAGTTCGGTATAAACACTACTCATAAACTCACTTCCTCTGAGAACACTACAGCTTGTTCTCCCTATCCACCTTTAATAAGATCGGTGTTCATCGCCTTCACCATCAAAAACTTACCACTTTTCACAACCACACTCTAACTACCCAAGTCGATTTAAAATTATTTCACCTTACAAGACCCCCGCATGATCTGTTCTCTCCAAATTATCTCCGCAAATCCCCGTTCAATCGTAATTTTGTGTATCTTTGCATATTAGATTTCCGTAATCCGATCTTCTATTTCAGACACACATCGTACTTTAATTACAAAATCATTTTTTCTTCAAACAAGAGCTATTCCCGACGCCCGATACTCACAATGATGCCTGCAAATACTCTTCTTACACACTCTTTGGCCCATATATAAAGTTCAATTTCATTTGAAAAACCCACAATCTCCACTCTTATATAAAGGTTTCCACCTGAAGGTTCCCGCCCAATAATTTTAAATCAGTCAACCGCCACCTGTACCATGTAGCTCATCTCTTATTAACCTATGGTTATGAAACCATACAATACAAACCCCTTCTCAAACCTTCATGTGGAACTTCACCTATCCTAGACCTATGGTGCCAAAAGATAATACTTCATAAAGACTAAAGATCCAACTTTCCATTCAGAGGCCATCAAACTAAATTTTATGTCTAAACCATATAATAATCCACCTCATGAACATCAACGTAATATTCTACATTTCAATACAACTCAATAAAATTCTGTGACTTCTATCATACACCTTAATATAACAATGATCATAGCCTACCATTCACATAGTAGTTCTCACGCTTTATTATTTCCTATCCAACATAGACATTAACCCATAATATGTCTTAATACAACATCATGAAACCTTTATAACAATCAATTAATCATCGCTGAGCCACCATCGATTGCCAAAGCTCCCATAAATAGAAATGTTTCTGCCCACAACAATCCTATAATTACATACCTCAAGTACCTTATACATTTCAACGTGGTTGTTGTAGATCTCCCAACACTATTCATCAGACGCATTATAACGCATATCACGCTTTTTCCGCGTTAACGCTAAAAAAACACGATATAAACGGTTTTTCACCTTCTGCTATGGATCGTTGTCAACCCATGATTCTTATCACATTTTTTATTGATACATCTTACCGCTTCTTTTTGCAACGCTTAAGACCACTTCAATCGCCTCCAAACAATCCTTTCACTGTTCGATACTTTCGTACTGCATTCATTGTTCCTCCTTGCCTGCTCTTACATTTTTTTGACATCTAACTATCTGCTCCACTTCTCCGACATTCGCATTGTGCCGCCGCTTCATCCACCTCAATACTCCTTAATTTGTTCAAACTATGCCTACAAACTCGATTACTGGTGCCGCATTCTATTCAAGATTCAAACGGTTTAAAAACCTGTAGTCATTCACATGAGTATCACAGGCACCACTTATGATACTTTCCTGTATTGAAGAGTCATAGCATTGGTTCAATAGTAACTTTCAGAGCTACTGCCTCGAATTAATTTACGTAGAGATTTATTTCAAACCCTTTTTTTCTTCACCGTGATATGCAATTAACTAAAAGGATATAGTTCTCTTCTGAACACATTAGAGGACGTAACCCCAAAATGTGAGATACATCCCGACAACAGCTTGCCTTACAAAGTGTTGCTATAGTTTATTCCATAGCATCGGTCTAGCCTAAGTCAATATTGATTTATCAACACACAAAAATCAAATATTCCTCAAGTTCGACCAAGAAGACATTTAAGTTTCAAGCACAAAAATCGAAAAACAAATTTCTTCATCAATATCCGTAAATGTGATCTATTTCAAAAAAGAAGTCACTACAATTTCATGTTTAGCTAGATCTTCAATTCGATGGTCTTTTTACTTACTTGCTCTAAATGATCTATAGCTCAACCCCTACACTATCTTTAATGCTTACATTTATAAAAAATGATGACCTGAATCGATTCACCAATAGCTCACCAAACTCTTTACAATTCTTAAATTTCCTAATTTTTTAGACTCAATCCCTCAATAACTAAACTAATCCTAATTCGCCATTCTTCACACTTCCTAACTAATCATCTTCCCTCATGCTCTCTAGTGGTTAGATAACATTTACAATTCCTCACTATTTTATTCTAAAAATACTAATAATTACAAGAAATTAAAAGACAGAGACCCCTATGTCTACTTAGGTTACAATGCATCCTTGAGCCTATGTCTCTGCATCAAATTCCTATTCAGCTATTATCAACCCTGGGATCCAGACTTGAAAATACGCACTCATATGTTGGGGATATCGGTTTTCCTAATTAAAAGAACAATCTTAATCTATTAAATGTGTTAATAATGATAGAGGTAATTCATTCTAGAAAGCAATAAATCACGCCACATTTTCTAATTAGAACCAAACTTAATCCAAATTTATTTAAAATAAATCTTATGATAATGACGTGAAATAAAATCTAATTTATATGAAATTGATCTATCATGCTTGAAGAATTGAAAAGCACACCACTTATGAAATGTAAATATATTCTAATGGTAATCAAGGAATTAATTCAAACCTATGAAATTCAAACAATGCAATCTAACTATATAAATTAGTTTAGGCAAAGTGAAACAATCAATTCCTACTGCAAAACACAAATGAAATGAGCATAAGAAAGCAATAAAACTTAATCTAGAAAAGGACATAAATGAAATTAAACTAGACATAAAGAAATGAAAATATAATACATTCTAGACTATTATATGCATCAATCCGAAGGACATGAGGATGGAAATTTGAGAGGCTCCAAATGCAAGCATAACCAAATGAAAGTGAATATCACTCATAAGCATGGTGCAAATCCAACTTCTTTATTCAAAACATGAGCATTTCTTGCAAACTTACACGTTCTTTGAGAGAGAAGGCTCTCCATTATACAAGAACGTAAGAAGTACTTTTATGGAGATCCAACATTTTCTCCCTATATCCAAAAATCTCAACCACCAGGACATATATCCTTTGTCCATGATTTTCCTCCATGAGATATGTATAGCTGTTGATTCCTATCCCAAATATTCTCCCAATCTTGAAGAGAATTCAAAAGGATCCTTAGAGTGCTGCCATGGAAGAGTGTCTTAGGAAGCTTCAAATGACCTACACATGTCATCAAACTCAAGCTACTTTAGGTATAAGAAAATACATGCCATTCTTTCTAATTTAATCATAATTCACTCTAAATAAATGAAATTAATAACTTTGGAAAACACCACTGAACCTCATGAGAGTATTAAAATGTAAGGTTATGAAGGACAAAGGGTGATGAAATGAGGGGCACAAAAATGGAACAAGGGTGAACGTTTATGACATTTTGAAGACATTTGGAGGCCCAACAACTACCCAAAACACCTTGCAAAATATTAAGTGGTACAACATCTTAATCCAACTTTGCCACGAAGTTATTAGACAAACCTAAGAATACACTTTCAGAATCAGAATTTGGTGTTCTTGCATATCCAACCCAATGGATATGGTTTTTGATGTGGAATGGGTTCAAGATTAAGTTTCTCGACTAAGTATTCAAATATAAAATTGGCTTGAGACCCACTATCAAATAGTGTGCCAATTTTTATATGTTTTGAAATAACCCTCACATGAAATAATTCAATCCTTATTTCTTCATTTGGAGTATTAGTGTGACAATTTGATGAACTAGTGATAGCAATGGATTCTTTTCCTTTCATACCCATGGCTGTAATTTTAGTTTGATCACCCAAGTTAGATCCTAAATCCTGTTGAGTGGTTGCAACTATTTTTTGTTTCCCCTTGTTGTTGAATTTCTTGGGCCTCATCTCTGGATGAAGATTCCAACAATGGTCTTCATCGTGATCCTCTTTGGAACGATGTTTGCATGTCATTTTCTCTCCATTTTTAACAGATGCGTTTTTATTTCCTTTTCCTTTGAAACCATTTCCTTCCTCTCCACCCTTAAATGACTTCCTTTTACCCTCTTCTGGAATATTTTTCCCTCTTGCCTAAAGGTGAGTGGCTTGCACACAAACCTCATATAGACTAGTGGGATTGAACATAAGGATAATATGCCTTAGGTAGCTATGTAAAACCCCTATATACTTCAACAACGTGCCTTGTGAATGCAAATCAACACCTAAAATAAGAGATATTCTTCGAAATTCTTAGGTGTAATGTTGCACACTTTGACCTTTAAGTTGTCTAAAGTTCTGCCAAATCATGATGGATTTCTGCATGTATTCTATAGGGTAAAATTGTATTTTAATTGCAACAATGAAATTAGACCAAGATATTGAGATATTACCATGTTTTTTTTTATCTCATCTTGTGTCTTGGCTTCCCACCATACTAGTGTTGCACCCTCCAGTCCCAAGGAAGCTAGCCGAATCTTTGTATCATCATCTTGAAGGTTTTGAATCCTATAGTAGACCTCCAACTGACGAACCCAATTTTCAAGCTTATATGTATTCACTTTACCATTATACATAGGCAACTCAAATTTAATATCAATTTTTAACAAGGGTTGTTTACCAATTCCTTTTGAGGTATGTTGATGAGAATGGTTAAGGGTTGTAGTAGTGGAAGAGGATGAAGATGAAGGTGAAGATGGTGGTAGATGGTGGATTATCACCATTCCCATTACCTCCTCCTTTTAGAGAACTCTCTCCTCTTAGAGGCTTGGAGCTTTCACCCTGCAACCTTGTATTCCTCTCTTCATAGAGGACTTTCATCATCTCTGTCATGTCAAAGAAAGCCTTCCTAAAATACTTCTTATCCTCTATCATGTTATCATTTCATCCTTCATGAGACATGCTTACTGAATCTTCTACTGCAACTAGGGTTGAATCTTGTGGCAGAGATTGTGGCAACTATGCCCTCCTTCTCCTTGCTCCACATAGAGAATTTTCACCCACAAGCTTGCCTTTTCCTCTCTTGAGCTTCAACCTTGTAAGAATTTAAACACTTGAAAAAAATTAAATAATTCTTGCACAAGTAAACCTAGTGATTTGATACCAAATTGATCTAAATGGGAAAATTAGTTTTTGCTATGCTAAATTCCAGTTCAGAATATAAACAAAGTGTTTGAGGATTATGAGGTAAATTTCAAGTTAACCATGAGTTTTTATGTGAATTTCTTGAGAAAATTAACATGAATTAAACACTGAACAACAACATATAACATAGATAAAAATCACCAGAAATAGTAACAAAACAACACATGATGAAGGAGTTCACCACACCCGGGCTACGCCTCCTTGGTCCAACTTCCAATGTCTTGGCCCTCTTCTATTATGCTCAAAAGTGTAATTCCATGTGTTTACAATGTTCAAAAAGCTCTGATACTTGTTCCAATGGCTCCAAAATTCCCAAAAATGCATTTGTAGCCTATTTCTACATCAAATTTGGTCAAAAAATAAGTTATGACTTTCCCAAGTTTTGGCACTAACCGCTCCACAATTTCCACCAAATCCGTCACCATCCTACAATTATGCCTAGAATTCTGCTAACTGAGTGCCAAATTGCCCAAAAACCAGGTGAAATTGTCGACGCGTTAATTTTGCTAATAAGGCCTTATTTCCGAATTCCGAACCATATGGTATATGGTCATAAATATATACTTTTTATATAAAACGCCGCCCGGTTTTCGCTAACCGCCGAAATTAAATTTTAAGGTGGATATATGGCACCATCGACATATGGTAATGTAATGGTTAATGTAATTGGGGGAAGGGGGGGGGGTAGGTGGGCACGAGGCTAGCCTCTCGCCCATGGTCCCGCCCCCAGGCGGTGACCAGGGCTGGGGCTAGACCCCAGCCCTCTCCCCCACGGTGGAAAAAATATGTTAATAAAACTATGTGGAACCCGTCATATGCTAAGAACCAAATGTAATGGAATAATGGTAAAGATTTGTCCTTGTTGCTTGGAGGTCATGGGTTTGACCCCCGCCCGCTTTGCTTGAACTATAACCACAATTTTGGTGGCCCTCGGTCTAGCACGTGGCAACGTGTGATTGGCTGCCTGATAACTAATCAAATCATGCCAATTCAAACCAACCAGGCATTGCCACTTGGAACGATCTCATTCGCCGAGGAAAATAGTCATAGGCACAGTCACCCTACCATGTAGGCATGCCCAGTTAGTTATATGGACTACTGACTAGGTTGTCCTGCATTTTTATTTTAAAATTTGCATGTTTGAAACAATAGACATAACGCGTTTCTAGGAGCATACAATGTCGATTTTCCGTGAGACGGGTTGTACCAGATTCAAAATGATGAGATATACACAGTCATTCAGGTTCCACACCATTTTGAAAACTTTCATTTTTGAGCATAATTTTGAGCACTTGATCATGCAGGCATTGGGAAGATTTCCTTAACCATTGCATTTTCAAAGTTATTTCTAATTTTTAAAGTAATGGAAGAATTCCTTTTCTTCTTCTTTCCCCAACATGAATAACTAATTTTAATATACATGTAAAAACAATACACTCGACCCTTAAAATTCCAATTAAAAATATGAAACCACTACAAGGGGCAATCACTAGAAGTACCCAAGAAGAAATGAGGCATATTCAATATATATTAATTGATGAAATGATATTTCTAGGATCAAGGTTATTCATTCAAATATATTCTTGATTACGAGAAGCATTTCCAGAGAAAAAAATGTCCTTTTGGCAGTAGATCCATCATTCTTGTGGGTGACCTTGGTTAACTAGCTCCTGTGAGAGATAAGTCTTCGTATCCAAGTAATATAGTAGGGAAAGTCTTGTGGAAATAATTTAATACTGTTTTCACTCTTGACATAGTCTTTCGCCAATAGGGGAATAATGACAAACACTCTTATTTTCATAGAGTCCTCAATAACATAAGAAATGTAGAAGCTGTACTTGAAGATTGGGAGTTTCTTATGTCATGGGTTTATATGAGGTTGCATCCTAGAGAAAGGGATTTATTTAATTCATAGTTCACATGTTTCCAACAAATAATTTGGTCTCCTTCCATAACAGGCATATGTTAAAATCATTAAATTCTCCAATTGCACGATGTTTTGTTGAGCATTCAAGGTGCACAAAAATTATTGGTGCTCGTGATGATCAATTGGACAAGGAAGTTCTGTTATTCCCTGGTCAACGTGTTATGTTGACATGTAACTTGTGGGTTGAAGCTAGCTTAGTGAATGGTGCACTTGGTTATGCGAAGGATACATTTTATATGCCTACCTCTAAGCCACCTTAACTTCTAATGTTCACAACTATTCTTTTTGATAAGTATGTTGGAGTTCCATTTGATGAAAGCATTCTAAAAATTGTACCTATCACACCAGTAATAAGAGGAAATAAAAAAAAAAAAAAATTCCTTTGATGATGGCATAGGCTCTTATAATCCACAAGTCATAGGGGTTGACTTTAGAATGAGCATTAATTGATATTAGGAATAAAGAGAAGCAAGGCTTAACCTTCAAAACCATATCAATAATGAAATCAATAGATGGTTTACGCTTTTCACAACTTTTCTCTTTTCAACGTTATACCAAGATGAAATATAGTGCATATGTTACAATTAGGAAGAAAGAAGAGGAGTGATTGGTGTCCATATCGCTGTGACATCCAACTAATAATATTTTGAACTATTTATAGAATATTTTTCCAATTTCTTTTATTGTCCTCTTTATTTATTTTTAATACAATAATGTTTTTAATATATTCATCAGATGAATACAATAATCATATTCATAGTAATATTTGAGAATGTTGTTTACATCATTTTTCATATTGTTCAATTTACTTCTTTTTTGAAGTGGTTATTGTTCTTTTGTTTAAAATGAACCATTCATATACAAAAGTCGATCTATTAGTAACATAGAGCGTGTAATATCACATGTTGAATGTTGTTTGTAAGACATGTATGTTTAATTACATGTAAAATGATATTAATCAATCCTATTCTTGTAACATTTTCACAAGGTCATGTATGGAATATAATGAATGTATTAAACGAAGTTAGAAATGGGATTTGTCTTTTTTTTTTTTTTTGTGAAGTTGTATTGATTGATAATATTGGGTTTAATATGAGGATTTATAACATTGAGTTTAATATTTCTTACACCCTATATTGCATTTATTAATATACCTTTATGTTTTCAGCGTTATGCCAAGTTGAAAGATAGTACATATTTTACAATTAGGAAGAAGGAAGACAAGTGTTCAATGTCCATATAACTGTGACATCCATATGATAATATTCTGAAATCTATATAGAATATTTATCCAGTTTTTTTTATTGTCCTCTTTATTTACTTCCAATATAGTGAGGATTTTCATATATTTGTTTTAATTTTATATGCATTATGTCATATTTATATTCTGAATCCAAACATGGAAAGAGACCATATTTGAATATCTTGATAGAAAGAGAGGATACATTTATATTATTTAGTAATTATATTGAATCTGTGATTGCATAAATTTATATTGAATTTATCACAGTCATGACAAATATCCATTTGATAGACAAAATTATTCCTCACATGGTGACAATAAGAATTAAAAAATAGTTATTAAAAATAATAATATAATAATAAAAATAATTATATTAATAATAAAAATAATAATAATAATAAAAATAATACGTCTGTGACGTCCAAATGGTGCATGAATCTATGCAATGTCACAATATGTCAATATTTGTTAGAATGTTATATTAGATTGAAATTTATCGAATTTATTCTCTTAGTTTTATACTATTTATACCACCAGTTTATAATACTAATCTTAAGGTTTAAAAATCATAAGGTTTAATATATTAAACTTAGCCTTTAATATATTTAACTTTAGGTTTGTAACCTTAGGGCTTATAGTATTGGGTCTTATGATGTTAGAGTTTATAATATTTATTTTAATGTTAGGTTTTAATTTGGTGATGCTGGAATGGTGCAGAAGTGTGTCCAACTTTACATTGTGACAAATATTGTCTCAATGTAATAGTCTAAGTGACAATGGTTGTCATAATGTTACATGCCATTGAAATTTATTCAACGTCGTAATGAGACAATACAAAAATGAGGTTTATTGATGGGGTTTATAATATTAGGGTTTCTGATATTGAGTTTATGATGTTGGGGCTTATAATATTGTGTTTGATATTGGGTTTATAATATTCTAGCTTAATACGAGTTTATAATATCGGGGTTTTCAATATTGGGTTTGTAATATTTCATTTAGTATCAGGGTTTCAAATGTTGGGTTTTTAATATTAAGGTTTTTAATATTGGGTTTATAATATTAATGCATGGGTTTATTGGCCCCTTGATTTTATAATATTAATACTTGGTTTATTAATCCATTGGGTTCAATAATGCATTATATTTATTGGGTTTACTAACTCTTTGACTTAATAATATTAATCCCCTGGGTTTATTCATCGAATTGTGACACACATCATCACAATGCAACTAGTGTCACAACCATTGTCACAGTGATACATTACATTGTGATTTGTTTAATGTCACATTGCAACAATAAAAAAATTAGTGTTTAATATTCTCGTTTATAATATTGGGTTTCATCCAAGCGTTTTATAATAGTCATACGGTTTTATTTTTAATCTGTTATGTTTATAATATTTATCCCTTTGGTTTATTAATCCATTGATTATATAATATTAAAAACCCCTATGGTTTATTAATCCATTGGTTATATAATATTAAAAACCCCTATGATTTATAATATTAATAATCCTTTGGATTTATCAATCCCTTGGGTTTAGAATATTAATCCCTAGGGTTTATTAATCCATTTTGTTATTAATTTTGATCCCTTGGGTTTGTTGATCCCTTAAGTTTATAACATTTATCCCTTGGGTTTACTAATTCTTTGTGCTTATAATATTTAATTCTTGAGTTTGTTAATCCATTGGGTTAAAAATATTAATAATTCTCTTAGGTTTATAATTTAATCCTTAGGTTTATACTATTAATAATCTCTTGCATTTATTAATCCCTTTAGTTTAAAATATTAATTCCTAGGATTTATTAATCCATTGGGTGTGTTGGTCTCTTAGGTTTATAATATTAATCTCTTGGGTTTAAAATGTTAATTCCTAGGTTTTATTAATCCCATGTGTTTTTAATATTGATTCCTTTGGTTTGTCGATCATTTAGGTTTATAATATTTATCCCTTGCATTTACTAATTCATTGGGTTTATAATATTAAACTCTTGGGTTTATTAGTCGCTTCGTTTTATAATAATAATAATTCCTTGGATTTATAATTTAATCCTTTGGGTTTTTTAATCCATTGAGTTTAAAATATTAATTCCTAGGGTTTATTAATCGCTTCGTTTTTTAATATTGGTTTGTTGGGTTTATTGATTCTTTGGGTTTATTAATCACTTAGGTTTATTAATCATTTATATTTATAATGTTAATCCCTTGGGTTTATAATATTAATAATTCCTTGGGTTGATTGATCCTTTTTGTTTATAATATTAATAATCTATTGGGTTCGTTGATCCATTGGGTTTATAACATTAATCCCTTGATATTTATAATTCTTTGGGTTAGTAAGACATTGATTTTGGGGTTAAGCGCCTCGCAAATGGGAAAGCTAAAGACATTGAAGGTTACCAGGCAGAAATCTTAAAAATTGGAGGTCCTGTCCTCATCCCCCACATCCACAAGCTTTTCAACCAAGCGGTCAAGCAAGGGTTCCCTAAACCTTGGACTCAGAGCCTCATTATCCCTATTTTTAAAATCGGGGATACAAATAACCCCTCTAATTATCGAACAATTATGATCAACCCTCTCTTAGCCAAGTTATATGGTATTATTTTGGAAAATAAGTTGAGCATTTGGCTTGAAAGTGAAGGTAAGCGGGCTAAAGGCCAAGCGAGTTTTAGAAGGCAACACTCAACAATGGACCACCTCATTATGCTTAGGATCATTGTGGAGGAATGCCGCAATGATAAACCCAATCTCTTATGTTGCTTTGTGGACTTTAGAAAGGCTTTCGATACAGTTCCTAGAAATAACCTATGGAATAGATTAGAAGAGCTAAATGTTCCTTTCGAGCTAAGAGTGATCGCTATAAGGTTATACAAGAATGTAATTGCAAAGTTAAAGAGAAATGAAGGGTGGTTGAAAGATATTAAGTGTAATATCGGAGTTAAACAAGGTTGCCCCCTCTCCCCTACCCTATTTGGAATTTACATTGACAAGTTATAAGGTTGTTTAGAGGAAGCAAGATGTGCTGGCACGATCTTAGCTAGAATAGTCATCATCCTTATTCTCTATGCTGATGATATTGTTCTTCTCGCAAGGTGCCCATCTGATCTTGATAAGCACCTTAGACTTCTTAAGGATTTCTTCTCTACCATGGGTATGTCTGTTAACACTGAAAAAACAAAAATTATGATTATCAAATCCAAGAAGGACACTTACGCTAATTTTATGTATGACAATAGTAACTTGGAGGAAGTGTATTCTTACAAGTACCTAGGAATTGATATTCATCACAAGCTCAACTGGAATTATAGCATTCAGAAAAGGATTAATGGGGGGTGGAAAGCTTATTTTGGTCTTGAAAATAATTGTAAAATGACAAACCTCATAATGTGGGATAGAAAGAAGTTCCTCTTTGAAACTTTAGTCACTCCTGTTATCTTATATGGATGTGAGGTTTGGGGTTGCAGCATCTCTAGAGAATCCTAGAGAAAGATTGAGCAAATTCAGAAGTGTTTTATAACGTATAACCTTAAAATTAAAAGAAATACACCCTATCCTATTATCCTTATAGAAGTGGGTCTTTCCCCTATCGAGAGCCTAGCTATGACTAGGCTTTTGTTGTACAAGCACAAGCTCAATAACATAGGAGACCATAGACTTCCTAAGCTAGCTTTAAATTCCAACCAAAACCACCTAAGGCTTAAACGAGGTTGGTATAAAGACACCAGGGCCTGGTTAAACCATTGGGAGATCGACGAGAATGTTGCATTGCAAAACATCAATAACATTAAAAAAATTGTTACTTCTAAGTTCAAAGAAAAAAATGTGGTGTGAGAAAGATCTAGCAGCTAAAAGAAAATTAAGGTATTATAAGGAGGTCATCAACCCCACCTTAGAAGATCAAAAGTATCTCTCTGTTTTAACTAGCTCAAAGAATAAAATTAATATAGCCAAGATTAGAACGAACTCTCATGAGCTCCATAGTGAAACAGGTCGTTGGATAGTTCCTAAAACACCATGGATGGAAAGGATCTACCATCTCTATGAGAATATGAACATCGAGGATGAAAATCACTTCCTCTTAGAGTGCCCCATGTACAACCACATTAGAGCTCAATTTCATAATCTTTGTTGCAATACTGACCTTCCTATCCTTTTAAGATGTCAAAATTATAGTGAGCTCGGGAGGCTTCTCTCCAAGCTTTTTGAGCATAGGAATAAAATCTTAAATAAAATTAAATAACTCTTTTCTTTAGGTCTGATAGACAAAATATTGGTCTCAGTGGACGTTAACCATCATCATCTTCATCATCATCAATATGAATCTCTTGGGTTTATTAAACCCTAATATTAAGTGTTTAACTTATTCCTACGGTTTAATATTAATCCATTAGGTTTATAATGTTTATCCTTTAAGTTTATTATTTCGTTGGCTTTATAATATTAAAAATTTCTAGGGTTTATTGATCCTTTAGATTTACAATATTAATAATCATGTCGGTTTTTTTCAATCTGTTGGGCTTAAAATAATAATTCCTAGGCTTTATTAATCACTTGTGTTTTTCATATTGATCCCTTAGGTTTGTTGATTCCTTAGGTTTATAGTATTTATCCCTTAGTTTTACTGATTCCTTGGGTTTATAATGTTAAACCCTTCAATTTATTAGTCTCTTGGGTTTATAATATTAATAATTCCTTGGGTTTATAATTTAATCCCTTGGTTTTATAATATTAATAATCCTTTGGATTTATTAATCCCTTGAGTTCAAAATATTAATTCCTATGGTTTATTAATCCCTTGGGTTTTTAATAATGATCCCTTGGGTTTGTTGATCCCTTAGGTTTATAATACTAATCACTTGGGTTTAAAGTGTTAATTTCTAGGGTTTATTAATATCATGTGTTTTTAATATTTATTTCTTGGGTTTGTTGATCCTTTAGGTTTATAATATTTATCCCTTAGGTTTACTAATTCATTTGGTTTATAATATTAAACCCTTGGGTTTATTAGTTTCTTCAATTTATAATATTAATAATCATGTGGGTTTATGAATCCCTTGGGATTTATGATCCCGTAGGTTTATAATATTTATCCCCTAGGTTTACTAATTGATTGGGTTTATAATATTAATAATCTCATGGGTTTAAAATTTAAATTCCGAGGGTTTAGTGATCTCATGTGATTATAATAATGATTCATTGGGTTTGTTGATCCTTTAGGTTTATAATATTTATCCCTTGGGTTTAATAATTCATTGATTTTATATTATTAAACCCTTGGGTTTATTAGTTGCTTCGGTGTATAATATTAGTAATCATGCGGTTTTATCAATCCATCGAGCTTAAAATATTAATTCCTAAGCTTTATTAATCCCTTGTTTTTTTAATATTGATCCCTTGGGTTTGTTGATTCCACGGGGGATCCACTCAATGAACCTTTCACATATCACTTACGTTCATGGCATATTAAACAATACCCTTAATTTGACTACATATTGGAAAATATCTCTAAAAATCACATTATTTAACCCCCTACCAATATGAACCCAATAAACCTTCCCAATTTAAAAACCCCTACTTGCACTACATATTGTAGGTATCCATTTATAATATTAAACCTTCGGTTTATTAGTCCTTTGGGTTTATAATATTATTAATTTCTTAGGTTTGTAATTTAATTCTTT
Organism: Pinus albicaulis; assembly: GCA_034641835.2. Taxonomy (NCBI): domain Eukaryota; kingdom Viridiplantae; phylum Streptophyta; class Pinopsida; order Pinales; family Pinaceae; genus Pinus; species Pinus albicaulis. The sequence continues at coordinate 11,187 of JAXQQM020064448.1, read as the reverse complement.
GGGTTTATAATATTTATAATCTTTTGGGTTTATTAATCCCTTGAGTTTAAAATATTAATTCTTGGGGTTTATTTTAATCCCTTGGGTTTGTTGATCCCTTAGGCTTATAATATATATCCCTTGGATTTATGAATTCGTTAGTTTATAATATTAATAATCCCATTGATTTATTAATCCATTGGGTTTAAAATGTTAATTCCTAGGGTTTATTAATCTCATGTGTTTTTAAAATTGATTCCTTGAGTTTGTTGATATTTTAGGTTTATAATATTTATCCCTTGGGTTACTAATTAATTGGATTTATAATATTAAACCCTCGGGTTTATTAGTTGCTTCAGTTTATAATATTAATAATCATGTGGATTTATCAATCCATTAGGCTTGTTGATCCCTTAAGTTTATAATATTTATCCCTTGGGTTTACGTTGGGTTTATAATATTAAAGGTCCCATGGTTTTATAATCTCTTGGGTTTAAAATGTTAATTCTTAGAGTTTATTAATCTCATGTGTTTTTATTATTGATTCATTGGGTTTGTTGATCCTATAGGTTTATAATATTTATCCCTTGGGTTTATTAATTCATTGATTTTGTATTATTAAACCCTTAGGTTTATTATTTTCTTCGGTTTATAATATTAATATTCATGTGAGTTTATCAATCCCTTGGGCTTAAAATATTAATCCTAGGCTTTATTGATCTTTTGTGTTTTAATATTGATCTCTTGGGTTTATTGATTGCTTAGGTTTATAATATTTATCCCATGACTTTACTTATTCCTTGGTTTATAATATTAATAATTTTTTGGGTTTATAATTTAATCTCTTGAGTTTATAATATTAATAATCCTTTGAGTTTAAAATATTAATTCATTCAGTTTAATATTACATTTGGTTTTTAATATTGATCCCTTAAGTTTATAATATTTATCCCTTGGGTTTACTAATTCATTGGGTTTATAATATTAATAGTCCCATGAGTTTATTAATCCCTTGGGTTTAAAATTTTAATTTCTAGGGTTTATTAATCTCATGTGTTTTTAATATTGATTCCTTGGGTTTGTTGATCCTTTAGGTTTATAATGTTTATTCCTTAGGTTTACTAATTCATTGGGTTTATTAGTTTCTTCAATTTATAATATTAATAATCATGTGGGTTTATGAATCCCTTGGGCTTTCTCATCCCTTTGGTTTATAATATTTATCCCTTGGATTTACTAATTCATTGGGTTTATAATATTAATAATCTCACGGGTTTATTAATTCCTTGGGTTTAAAATGTTAATTCCTAAGGTTTAGTGATCTCATGTGTTTTTAATATTGATTCATTGGGTTTGTTGATCCTTTAGGTTTATAATATTTATCCATTGGGTTTACTAATTCATCGAATTTATATTATTAAACCTTTAGGTTTATTAGTTGCTTCAGTTTATAACATTAATAATCGTGTAGGTTTATCAATCCCTTGGGCTTAAAATATGAATTCATATGCTTTATTAATCCCTTGTTTTTTTAATATTGATCCCTAGGGTTTGTTGATTCCACGGGGGATCCAATCAATGAACCTCTAACATATCACCTGTGTTCGTAGCATTTTAAACAATACCTTTAATTTGACTACATATTGGAAAATATCTCTAAAAATCACTTTATTTAACACCCTACCAATATGAACCCAATACACTTTCCCAATTAAAAAAACCCGTACTTGCAGTACATATTGTTAGTATCCATTTTTTCATTAACATTTTTTAAACTCATTTATATTTTTCATTAACTTTGAGTTCCATTTTTTATACCTGCCCGAGTGAATCCCTAGCAGTTGATTACTTTGGTTTATAATATTTATCCCTTAGGTTTGCTAACTCCTTGAGTTTATAATATTAAACCCTTTGGTTTATTAGTCCCTTAAGTTTATAATATTAATAATTCCTTGGGTTTATAATATTTATAATCCCTTGTGTTTATTAATCCTTTGAGTTTAAAATGTTTATTCCTAGGGTTTATTAATCTCTTGGGTTTTTAAAATTGATCCCTTGGGTTTGTTGATCCCATAGGTTTATAGTATTTATCCCTTAGGTTTATTAATTCGTTGGGTTTATAATATTAATAATCCAAGTGATTTATTAATCCATTGGCTTAAAATGTTGTTTCCTAGGGTTTATTTATATCATGTGTTTTTAATATTGATTCTTTGGGTTTGCTGATCTTTTAGGTTTAATAATATTTATCCCCTTGGGTTTATAATATTAAACCCTTGGATTTATTAGTTGCTTCAGTTTATAATTTTACTAATCATGTAAGTTTATCAATCCCTGAAGCTTGTTTTTTTTTTTTTTTTTTGTAAATTCGGTGGGACCTTGCCATTTCTATTTATATTTTAAGACAGGTTACAAAAAATATAAAGTCATTCTTTGGCCTCAACCTGCCCGAGAGGGAAACCAGGTTTGTTGGCCTTCTGAAAACATGATTTGCATCCCAAAACTGAAATTGTCTCTTACGTCTATAATTTTCTTGCACTACCTGTTTCACTACTTTAATATGTACAAACATAACATCTTTAAAAGTTCAAGATTAACAAAAAAGCCATCAAATCTAACAAGACAATCTTCTAACCCTCAGATGAGGAGACTGGGGCAGGGTCTTTGACATTAGACCCTGGCATTTCTGCTTGATTGAGTTGCTGAAGAATCTTCTGAAGGATTTTCTCCATGCGCCCCACTTTGTCATCTAGTCTGCTAACTCTGTATGCAGTCTGGTATTGAGTGATCTTTAGATGCTGCTGCTTGTCCTGAATCTCCAAGAGTTGAGCCTGGGTACGTAGGTCTGGTTGCATTGCTTCAGTCTTTACTTGAACTGGATGATTACTCTGGATTGATTTTGCTATCAGGCATTTTACAATCCAATATGTATGGACTGTCTGATTAAACAATGTAAGCTTGCCCCGTGTATGACCTGGATCAGTAATAAAATCGAGGATCTCTGCCTCTGTCTCATTATCCTCTGGTTCCTGCTGAATTTCTTGTTCCCATCCACGGATATCATTTCTTACTACAGAAGGATTGCCCATGACATAATTAACTGCCAGTGTTTCCAGGTGTTCCAAATACGTTTTCCGCCCCCTTTTCTTAGGAGCTGGTTCAGTCTGAGCAGGTTGCTTTCCCTTATCAGTGACTGCCCTGTGATGTCGCTTTCCCATTGCTGAGTGGGGTTTTTGAACTAACAATGGCATACAGAAGTAAACAGAATAAGAAAAAGTATTATGACAAAGCATGCACCTTACGGTGCCCTTGGAAGTTTGTTTGTCTGATCTGGGTAAACGCCTCTGCTTCTTATCATTATTATACCTCTGAAACATAAGATGAGGACGAGATTCGGCCAACTTATTATAACTGGGATAGCTCCTATCTCGGGAATTGGTTTGAATCTGGAGATTATCCTTAGGATAAAACGAGTTTTGGTCTCTCGACTCAGGCAGGCGCAAACACTGCTCGGGTGACCATAACCACTCTGTCGTCCCCTTCATATTATAAACATTAACACCCTTATAATTTGGATTTGCTACGCCCAGACATGGAAATAACATAGTATGGCAGAGGTTCTCTACAGATAAGTAGATGAGGCCATGACTCTGACTGAGGGAGTCTAGCCTACTGTTAATGCTTTGACTCCTCATATTACCATTGCACCTACCAGGATTGGACACACGGGGTTTTCTATTTAGGAAATGTCTCCCTATGAGAACCTGGCTATCGCGCTGATTACACATAAAACTGAGGGTTTTACTCCCATACATTCGCACAGAGCTTGCATCAGGTGCAAGGGAGTAACAAGGGTCACGGAAACAAGGAAGGACCGGGTTCAATTCTGGTTCCAGACAGTTAACAAACGACAGAAACGACAGAATATCTAAACTACCATCTTGGCTATAGACCATATCTGCTGCATATAACATCATAAGAGCTGAGGTTATTGTAAAAACATACCCGGACAGAGTCACGCTATATCTTGGTTGCAGAGCTGTAGCTCTCCTTCGCTGCCTCCTCCAGTCTTTCGCATGCAAGAGATAATGCATGCAAGATTGAAAGGGCGGAGTTAAAAGACTTACCAAGTTCACACCTGCTTTTCCGCTGGCCTGACATACACCCTGGCCATCATGCACCATCAATCCTTTGCCGGCGCTCGCACACTCCACTCCGCTGGTCTGACAAGTCATGTTAAATGATCGTAATTATTATTTAAGGGAGCGCTTGCCAAGTTGCCACCTCCCCCCGTCATGATGGCATGTGTACACCCCGATCGGGGGGTTGGAGATCTTTTGCCACTATCAACTGGAGCGATTGAAGTTCCACAGTCCATATGAGGTCAGTTGGGTGTCCCTCTATGTGGCTCTCTGCATTCTTACATCCCCAGTTTGCCAAGTAGTCTGCTGTTGAATTTCCTTTCCTTCTGATATGGTGAGGGATAAGGTATTGTATGCGTTTCACCAATTGGCTCAATTCCTCTATAAGAGCTGCTGTTCACCAACTTTGGGAAATTTTCTCCCATTGAGTTCCCTGTTGGAGTTTTCGGAGAACCCCTGTAACCATAGCTGAGTCCCCTTCAACAATGATCCTCTGATATTGTTCGCGGATTGCTATCTGCAGGCCTTGCTTGACCGCCGTTAATTCTGCTTCATTATTTGTTGCGTGGCCTAGATCTAGAGCATAGAATCTGCAGACATTCCCTTGTGAGTTTCTGAAGATCCCACCTGATCCTGCTTGGCCAGGATTCCCTTTGGAAGCCCCATCATAGTTAAGTTTCAAAAAGCCAGGTTGGGGAGGGCGCCATTGCTCTTCTATTGATTGACTAGGAGGTCGGAATTTCCAAAGCCCTTGGCTAAGCATCTGCGGTTTTAGTTTCAGCTGTTCCAATATGATGGCTTCAATCCCAACTGCTTTCCAATCTTCGTCCGTCCATTTTTCCGTTAAGATGGTTTCCCGGATATTTTCTATGGAACGCTGCCATATATTAATCATTGGTTGTTCTAAATTTTGGAAGACCCTCTGGTTTCTTTCCTTCCAAATATTCCACAGTAGGAATCCTAATGCAAGGGTCCACGCTCTATTGATGACTTGACAGTTAAATCTACCTTTTCCCCAGTTTTCTATGATTTCTGTCACAGTTTCATTATTATTTATCAGCTGCCTAAATAGATGTGTTAGATTTTCCCATAGAGGCTGAACTTTAGTACAGTAGCCGAGCAAATGATCTATCGTTTCTTCTTCTTTTCGACAAAAGGGGCAGCATGATGGCCCAAACATACCTCGTTTTTTTAGATTTTCCCAGGTTAATATTCTATGGTGGCTTACTAACCAAATAAAATAAGTGACCTTAGGCCAATGTCTCATTTCCCAGATCCTTTTCCAGATTGGTCTCCCATTTTCAGTACCTTGTTGAGTGTGGATATAATATCCCTCCTTAATAGTGAACAGACCTCTTGTTTGATGTCCCCATCTCAGAATGTCAGGACCTGAGGTAATTCTGAGTTTATGAGTAGTTAGCTCTTTAGCCAAGTTATTCCACTGTTCCGTATCTGGCGCTGCCGGCCACCCATGTTTGTCTTTCCACTTCCTCCACATACCATCACTAGTATTGCACCAATATTGCTGCACTAGCCTGTTATTCGGTGTATTGGTAAATAAAAAAATTTCTCCTAATTCAAGTCTACTAAATAATTTGTCCTATTGTTGCCAAGAGTCTTCCCAGAAGAGCGCTGTATTTCCTTCCCTAACTTCCCAGAAACTATGAGACCGAATTAAAAATCTGTTCATCGCTGCTAGATTCCATATAGATGACCCTTTTGGAGCTCTATCAACTTTCATTCGACCTGCAACAGTTTCTGGCATATCGTACTTAGTTTTCCATATTCTCTTCCAGAAATCCTGCCCTCCTATGAGCCAGCGCCACCAAAGTTTTTCCCCCAGTACATTATTTAAACTGAAAGGGTCTCTCAGTCCCAAACCTCCTGCCGCCTTAGACTTAATCAATTTCTCCCAAGATAGTAGCGCCCACTTCCTATTTGATTGACTCCCCTGCCACAAAAACCTTTTGAATATGTTTACCAACTGTTCACATATTCCTTTTGGGCAAGCTCTTCCCGAGAGCTGGTAAATAGGTAAGGCTTGCAGCACCGATTTTAAGAGAATAAGACGTCCTGGTGCATTCAGTGTTCTAAACGCCCAATTTTGAATTCTTTTCTCCACTCTGACTACAATATCCTTCCAATCTGCTATCTGCGTAGGGCCGGGGTTTAGGAACATGCCAAGGTATTTAAGCGGAAAGGATCCTTGCTGGAAGCCTAAAGCCCTGGTGAGATGATTCTGCATCAAAACTGGGCAATTGAAGAAATAAACATTAGACTTGTCCTTATTAATTTCAGTGCCCGAGGCTTGCATGAACATCTCCAGAATTTTTAGGATACTCTTACACTCTTTCAGTGAGGCCATGCAAAATAGTAAAATATCATTTACGAATTGTTGGTGTGTCAAGGACAGTTGAGGCCCCCATAATTTCAAACCATCTAGCTTGCGTTCTACTACATGAGCTTTGATTAATCGACCCAGACCCTCTGCTGCTATGATGAAGAGGAATGGAGATAGGGGATCTCCTTGTCTAAGCCCACGCGAATTGTTGAACTGTGTTGAAGGACTTCCATTCAAGAGTATGGAGAAAGTAGGGGAGGATATGAATGAATGCACCCAATGGATCCATCGTTCATCAAACCCAAACACTCTCAGCACCTCTGTCAAATAATGCTAGCTTATGCGGTCATACACTTTGGAAAGATCCAATTTTATTAGTAAGCCTCTCTTTTTGTCTTTCTTGAGTGTATGTATTGCTTCCTGTGCAACCACTATTCCATCCAGGATTTGTCGTCCTTTAACAAATCCTGTTTGTTCTGGGGAAATTATCATCGGCAGCAATGGTTTTAAACGGTTAACCATAATAGTAGAGAGGATTTTATAGATGACATTACAGAGGGCTATCGGGCGGAAGCCTACAGGGATATCAACATTCTGTTTTTTGGGGATAAGAGTCAAGAACGTAGCATTCAGTGTTGGAGACATCTTTTTCTGTATTCGGTATTCTTCAACCACCTCTAGAATATCTTGTCCAATGAATGACCATGCTGCTTTGAAGAATTCACTGGTAAATCCATCAGGGCCCGGGGCTTTATTAATGGGTAATTGCAATACCACCTCTTCTACCTCTTTTAGCGTTACTGCTCGTAATAAAGCCAGGTTTTGTTCTCTGGTGATCAGTTGGGGAATATGATTAGTGATCTTCTGGATGGCTTCTTGGCGATTAGGACTAGGCTCTGTCAGAAGATTCTGAAAATGACTGGTCATTTCCTTTTCGATATCTTCGTGTTTAATTAGCCGCTCTCCATTTGCTGCTTTAATAGAGAAAATTCTGTTTAGTTGACGCCTTTTTATTATTGCTCTATGAAAGAATTTTGTATTCCGGTCCCCTTCTTTGAGCCATTGGACTCGAGATTTCTGTTTCCACAAGATCTCCTCCTGTTTTCTTCGTTCCTCCTGTTGACTAAGAGTTCCCTTCTTCCACCACCAGCTCTTCTGTGCGCCCATGTAGGATTATTCTCTGTTGGATTTCCTTCATTTTTTCTTTCAGTCTTATTTGATCCTGATGAATATTTCCGAATTCTATTCGATTCCAGCGTTTTATTTCATTTTTTAATTGCTTCAGTCGCAGCTGAAAAGAATGCATTTTATTATGGCCGCGGATTGGGTTTGCATTCCACCAATTTTTAACTTTTTCCATAAAGCCTGGATCTCTAAGCCAAAAGAGTTCGAATCTGAAAGGCTGGTTTTTTCTGCTGGCTTTCACATCTATCTCCATCCTGATCGGCCAATGGTCGGAGCCCAGAGTAGGAAGAATTGCCGCCTCATAATGAATGTCTAGGCTCACCAGTGCCTCTGTCACTAAAAAGCGATCTAGCCTGGAGGCGATCTGGTGCTGTTCTCCTCTGCGATTATTCCACGTATATCTTCCATTAACTGTTGGAACATCTACCAGGCTCAAATCATGTATAACCTCTTGGAATAGAGCCATTTCTGGTTCCTCCCTTCTTATTCCGCCCTTCTTTTCAGATAGGTTTAAAATCATGTTAAAGTCTCCTCCTAAAAGCCAATATTTTTCATTATGTAGAGTACTCACCTTTCGTATATCCTGCAGGAATGCCGCTCGCTCTCCTGGAATTGAAGGCCCGTAAACAGCCGAAATAAGGATTCTTTCCTCTGCTCCAAGCTGTCTGAATGTCGCTGTTAAGATTCTGGGGACTCCCATCCATCCTTCTTCTATGACCTCCGCTTCATTCCAGATTATGGCCAGTCCTCCCGATGTACCCACTGAGTCAATCGCCATCACCGCATATGACAGCTTAAAGGACTGTATTATTGTTTGGAGCTTTTGCCCTGTAACTTTGGTTTCTTGTACTAACATAACCTGGGGTTTTTCCATCTGTAGTTTATCTTTCAAATGACGCTGTTTACCTTTTCTATTCAAGCCCCTTATATTCCAGGAGAGCACCTTCATTAAAATTTTTTGGGTAGTTGTTGAAATACCGTTGTTAACGGTATAATCTTTCCGGTATTGATCATCATTTCACCTACTAACTGTATGGAGTCTTTGAGGGTCGGTCTTCCTCTCTTCTTGGCTGGTTTAGATGAGGTCGTTACTTTCTTGCCTCCGACCTGATCTCGTTCTTGAGCCTCTCGCTGAGCTTGAGCTGTTAGATAATTTTCAAAGGTATCCTTGTACAATTTCTTTTGATCTGGCGGGATAAAGCGGTCATCGAGGTTCCTCCACTCAAACAACAGTCTTTTTAGTAATTTATCCTCTGCGCTTAGGTCATCTTTAGAATGTTCCACCTCCATTGGGGTAAGTTCCTGTTGTTGATTATCTTCCATTTCCTTCCCTGCTTTCCACTTTGACGATTGCTGTTTTGAGCCGGCCTCCACATTACCTTCTACCAGGATCTCCACTATTATCTCAGGCCCTGACGTTTCTCCTTCCTCTTGCAATGCTTCATAGCGATTGCCTGTTACAGTCGAGCCAGAAGGTTGTTGTTTTATTATTGGCCCAGACACTGTTTTCCCTGTGCGTCTTTTTCTTGTCGGCACCTGCACAAAACCCTCATCTTCCTGTCGGGGTGGATTTTCTGAACCATTGGTACTTGTTAACTGTTGCTCAGCCGCATTCAAAGGGCAAGATTTATATAAATGCCCATACTCATGGCATCGGCGACATCGAAAGGGTATGTGTTCATAATCCAACAGTTGCATCCAAACTTTACCCTCGTACTCCAGTTCTATCATTTCTGGTAGGGGCTCTAAAATGTTCATATACACACATATTCTTGCAAAGGAAGTATAACGACCTCTAGCTGTGGAATCTGCTATTTTAACAAAAGAACCCAAAGAATTTCCTATTCCTTCCAAAATTTCTGGGTCCCAAAAATCCATGGGGAGCCCAAACAGCCGTACCCAAACAGGAGCAGCCAGGAATTTCTCTTGGTCAGGGTTGTAACATTCCTCCCATTGTCTAAGAAAGAGCCCTGCATTACTATAAAAATAGGGCCCTCCCTCAAAAATGCGTTCTTTATCCTGTAAATTTGAGAAAATAACTGTAAAAAAACCTTTAGCTCCTAGTTTCAGATCAATATGACCTTTGGGATGCCATTTTATTTGAATCCATTTCATTAATTCCTTTTCAGAAGGCCAGATACCTATGAACTTACATATTAAAGCATGGTTTTTCATATAACCTCGATACTCCGTCAATTTCGACGCTGGAATGACAAATCTTGGCTTTTTCACCGCTCTTGGCAAGCATTGGCCTTTCAGTTTTGCCTGCCATTCGGTTCCCAAGACAGGTGCCGACTTTTGCTGTGCTGAACCCGATTGAGATGTCCGCTGTACATTATCGCCGATGGTTATGTTACGGTAGGAGGGCTGTGACCCTCCTCCCAAGGACGCAGACATATACCTTCTATCAGAGTTGGCGGCTGGTGGGTGCCCGCCTCGGTATCTCTGCAACCTGTATTGCTGTCTTCAAACCCTCGAAACCCTCATTCACTCCTCGAAACCCTCATTCCGAAGCTTGTTGATCCCTTAAGTTTATAATATTTATTCCTTGGATTTACATTGAGTTTATAATATTAATAGTTCCATGGTTTTATAATATCTTGGATTTAAAATGTTAATTTCTAGAGTTTATTAATCTCTTGTGTTTTTATTATTGATTCCTTGGGTTTGTGGATATAGTTACTATTATTAATATACTTCAATTAAATATATAAAATACATTGACAATTATATTTATAAATATATGATAATTATTGACAATAACATAATGATGATGATAAATATATATTATTAATAATAACTAAATGTTATTATTATGCTATATGTGAATTATATTATAATTTTTAATATAATTATTAATATATTTACAAAATTCTATGTAAAAGCTAATATTATATTACTATAAAAAATAACATTAATATAATAAGTATAATTTTATAAATATAAAATAATATGGCTATTATTATTTATATAGTTACTAATAATTTAAAACATGTACATATATTTACCATATTAATTGTAAATGTATTTCATATATACTTATTTATTTATATGAACAACACTGATAAATATAATTATATTAATATATAAAACGAGAAACTTCACTCACTGGGACAAGGATTGAAATTAGCGAACATGATTAAGAGCCACGAAACAATAGTTAACGTAGCTCTAGGGTTGTGAAGGGCATGTCATCTTTTTTCTATGAAAATATATTGAACATGTAAATGAATTTTTATTTCAGGTTTGAAACACCTCTCAAAAGGAAACTCGAAAAAGATGAAACTAGAACGACTATTACTCAAACTGAATCAGTCGGTCATCGAGCCGGACTTTGAATAAACGGATTGAATGAAATTACAGAGGAGACAAAATAAAGTACAATCAGTTGGCATGTAGCAGGAGATCATTATTTGGATGGAAGCAGGGGTTCAGGTAATAGAATCACCAAAACCATTGAAGTTTAACATACAAATTTAACAGACTGCTTGGTTTTAGAATTCCAACAATGACCGGATCCCATCTTACGGCGGCGGCGGC
>JAXQQM020063828.1:0-58988 GCA_034641835.2 Pinus albicaulis | reverse complement strand
CTACTCTTTCTTCCACTTGACTATATTTGGGACTCTCCCGGTAAAGCAACTCTTCCTTTTGCTCCTGATCACTTGAAATGTCAGACTCATCACATATTGCAGTGTAGTTTTCTTGCCAAGCTGATGTGTTTTGATAGAGCGGGCTGAACACTGTGTGAAGGTTATCAGGTTGATGAGCAAGGATACACTTTGATAGCAAATTATCCTGAAAGGACAGTGTGACAACTCTCATGTGTTTATCAACCTCTACTTCTTCATATGCAATTTGTAACTCAATGGAACTTGGTGGCTGCAAATCTAGAGTTAAGGAAGATTCCCTGTCCAAAGTGATTTCTTCAACCATTTCAGGAAAAAACTTTTTATTTATAACCTGCTCAAGAATTTCATCATCCTTCTCAACCTCATCGTCAAAGCTAAAAAACAGTTGATTTCCAATTATGTGAATGCTATATTTGATGGACTGAAGTGAAGTAGAGTCAAGATTCTGAGACTCTTCACTTACTTCTGAACTCTCAAGGCTCTCCTTATCAGTGTTATAGATGACCTGTAATGGCTGCTCACTTTTCTCAAGTTTATGAAACTGAGCTTCCTCCCGAAAATCAAAAATTGAATCTTCTGCAAAGTTAGCTTCTGTTTGGAAATCATTTAAGTCAACATATTGATCAAAAATTTGAGAATCATTAACATAAGCAATGTCACCAGCCATGTACATTGGACTGCCAGATTGCTTTTCTTCAACTTGATTTACAAATCTATTTTCTGACTTATGATATGCAAGATTAACAGGAGAAAGATCAGAGAAGTTTTGGTTATTAGTTTCTGCATCTAGTAACGGAAAATGCATTTCTAATGGTTTGAGAACTTCTTCCTTTTCCATTATCTTCTTGTTTATATCACTTTCATTGTATAAGATAAAAGAATCTAAATTGGGATGAGTGGAATAAATGGGAGTATTGTTTTCCATGACTGCTTGAGTTACCAGAGGTTGAGTTACTTCTAGTCCCAGGTTTTCCATGACTGCTTTAGGCATGAGGTTATGGGAGGCACCAGAATCTAACATGGCATTATGTAATATCTTGTCCCGTATGTTCAGGCTCACATAGAAAGGAGAAACAGATCCTTCTTGGTATTTACCTTCTATTTTCGGGCCGAATAAGAGCTCGGGTTTGTCGTCAGTTAGATTTAAAGTATCTGCCTCATTCCCTATGTCAAAAACTTTGAAAATTTGAGATCTATACCTATCTACAGTTATTAGCTCAGTAAGGGGTATGGTAATTTTTATTTCGGAAACTTCCCCTTCGAAACTAAAAGGAGTTTGTAGTTTGGGCAGATTTGTTTCAACTTTTTCGGACATGACCTTTTCTGAGGTACTAGGAGTATCCGAGCTAAGACTTGTTTGAATAGCTTTATCTTTGTTTTGGTCATTTTTCTTAGCCATAATTTTGTTGCGATCCATGGCTTTTTTAAGGATGGTGTCAGAGGTTTTAGCAGTGTCTGGGCTACTCTTCTTGGAGTGGTCTTGGTTTTTTCTGCTTCTAAGGTTATACTGCCTATGAGCTTCTATAATGGCATTATGAAAATCTATGGCAGGATCTTCGAGATCTTCATAGTCGGTTTCGTCCTGACTTGGGGAGCACAACTCTTGCTCTTCTGCTGTGAGGTAAACCTTACTCTCGTTATCAGAACCTATGAGTTTCCAATGATTTTCATCAATGGGTGTGGTATCCTTATTCTCTTCATCAACATAATTATCACTGAAGGATGGTCTGATCTGCTGATCATTTCCTCTTGGTTTATTTTGAGACTGATCTTTTCTAAAGCCTTGTTTCTGGTTTTGAGGGTTTGGTTGGTTGTCCCTAGGAGGCACTTTTTCACTCATTTTTTCCCACATCTTTGTCATGGATTTGATCAGGCCATCTATTCTAGGATCTAGGGAAGGAGATGAAGTGGAGACCTTATCTCTGTATGGGACTTTTCCTTCTAATCTAGTCCTGGCTCTTTTTTCTGCTAAGTTGGCTTCTGTTTTTATGGCTATTTTTTGCATTTCCTCTAGGGTAGGGGGATCCTTGTCTCTCAGATGATATGTCATGTCTGGATCAAAACCCTCGGGGAATTTTGCCAAGATTAAACCAAGTGGGGGTTTGAAATGAGGTGGGAGGGAGTTATATACACTGTTGAACCTAGTGCAGTAAGCTTGGACACTTTCCCCATTTTCCCGTTTTAGGTTGTTATATTATGACAGGATTTGAATAGGGTTTCTTCGGATTTCCCACCTATTTCGGAAGATTTGATGTAGTTCTGGGATGTTGTGGATACTGTTTGGAGTCAAGCTTTTGAACCATGTTTTGGGTTCACCACCAAGACTTTGGGCGAATATTCTCATTCTGACGGTCTCGTCTTGTACTTCTAGGTATTCATAAGCATCAGTCATCCTACTTATATGCTGTTGAGGTGTGGTGGTGTCTTCTCCGGTAAAGTGTGGGATTTTGTCTTGATATTTATTTGGGAGAGGAGCCAAAGGCGGTGGCAACACCAAAGGTGCATACCAGGCTGCCATGGCGGGAGCTAATGGATGATGTAAAAGATGAGGACTAGTGGGATGAGATGAGGTGGTTTGAACAGGTTTTGCGGATGAACTTGGACTAGTGATCTGGTTTTGAGCAGATCTGGGATGGTGGGAGCCAAAGTGATAGAGAAGCTGAGAGTCAGGGGGGTGGAAGGTGAGGCTTCTCTACTATGACTGTGTGATTGGTCTAGGGTTTCAAGATCGTCAAAGTTTATCTTACTATGAGATCTACTTCTGAAAAGAGTTTTTGACGACTCTAACCTGCTTCTGAAAAGAGTTTTGGATGACTCTAATTCAAAAGGTGAATCTGGTGGGATAGTGAGATGTTCAGGTACTGATCTTGTTTTACGGATGGATCTATCAGTAGCTAGATGGTCAGTTTCGGAAGCTTGCCACAGAATCTTCTCTGGGTCATCTACTATGATAGGGGGATTTGGGTCTGGATGGGATCTGGTGTTGATTCTTCGTGAAGCCAGATTTTGGATCTAGAGTTTAGAGAGAATGGTATTGGTGAATGTTCTAGATGAGTGGTCGCCCTCCTGAACGCGCGCTGTCAGGGGTGCGTCTGTCTGTGAGAAATGCGTGCAAATTCCTACAATGTAATTTTTTGGAGATTTTCTGCTTCAATCTATCACTTGGGATGAACTAGGGAATGAAGGAGAGAAAGGGGGAAATTCCAACACAAATCCACAACAAAGACAGAGGTCTCTACAAAAAGGCACTACCACATAAACTTGGAAATAAAATTTAGTGGAGTTGTCAATCCTGTGTTAGTGTGTTTGGTGCACGCATGTACGAAAACACATCAACTTAAGGGATGTGGTTTTCCCTCTCAAATTATTGGTCATAGACAGAAAATAAATGGAGTCAAGCAAGTTATTGGAACATGCTAGAACATAAACATACTAGATAGAGAAATAGCATGCATATTCAAACATAAAAATTAAACTAAAACTAAAACAAATAACACAAAAGTTCTGAATAGAGTCAAACAAATTCAATAATCCAAACGGTGGCACTTACGCCCCCTCTTATTGAGTGTTGTTAGCAATGAGGATGAAACTTTAAACCACTTGCCAAGGGGCCCTTAGAACTAGAGGTTCTAAGTCATGATGCAAGGATGTCTTTACTTCCGAGCTACCTTGGCGCAAAGTCTCCCTCTCTCTACTATGGTGGACTGGAGTTGTTGGATGGCCAACAAATGAGTCCCCTCTATATCTGCTCTGGATCACACACTGTTGGTATTTCTTGGGACAATTCTGGCCAGCATAACAATGTGCTCTCCCTTTATTTATCTCTTGGTGGTCTTTTATAAGGGAATTCTAATCCTCCTTCCCTCTCTTGGTGAATTTTGGATAGTGACTTAAGAGAGGAGGGTGATTCCATCTGTGCCACATTTATTCCATTGTGTTCTCCCTTGATTTCCTAAGGAGGCTTGGGTGGATGTCCTTAGGCAGCTTCAAGTGTGAAATCAATGTCCTGGAGTGTGCCTTGTGGTCCCAGAAAGTGACTTTCGCCACTCCCATGATTTCGTGCATTTTGGAGTAAAAGGCATGCAAAGGCATGGTTATTGAATACTTTTGCGAACAAATGCACTTTTGACTAGTCCTTCTTGTCCGCAATTTTATTTTTTCCCAGACCTTCGATATTTTTAAATACTTTTAGATTCTCTAATGTCTCCCAGCCCTGTAAATCCTTCTGCCTGACATTAAAAAATGTCACCTTTTCTTGTACGATTTTCCAATGATAAATTTTACTTGTTATCGCTCCCATGTTGAAAGTTACAGATCAAGAAAAATAATTCACAGTCGGTATGGATGCTTTCCAAGAAGGTGTAAGGGGTGTCTTGATGAAAGAAGTTAAGGTTATTACTTACGGACCTCATAAGTTAAAGGATCATGAGCAGAGGTGCTCTTCCTATGACTTGGAGCTAACAGTCGTAGTCCATGCTATGAAGGTGTGGTGACATTATTTGTAGGGAAAATAGTTCTGTTGATGTCAGATCACAACAGTTTAATCAATTTCTTAAAGCAACCCAACTTGAATGTACGCCAAGCCAGATGGATTACATTCTTGAGTGAGTTTTACTTTGTGATCGAATATCTTAAGGGGAAGGAAAACTGGGTGGCTTATGTATTTAGTAGAAGACTACATCATTTATATAATATTTCAAATAGCCAAGTGGAGTTAAATGTTTCTGTACAAATTAAGGAAGCCACAATGAACATATCTTAAGCTAAGGGTCAAATACAGTATTTGGGACACAATATCTCCTCTTAATGTATAACAGAGGACCCAGAGAATATTAAAACCATAATGGAATGACATGTTCCAAAAAATGTAGCAGATATACACTCCTTTATGGGTTTGGTTGGGTATTATCATCGATTTATAGAGGGGTTCTCTAAAGTTTCTTACCCAAGGACCTCTTTGCAAAAGAAAGGAAATAATTTTAGGTAGTTGTTGAGCCTTGCAATAGGTATGTATTTACTCTCAAATACTGTCCTTTTTCCTCTTCTTCATCCATTTTTGTGTCATAATATAATAATATCATGAAAGAATTGCAGTAAAGAATGAGCTGAAATAGTCTTGATGGTTTAACCATTCAAACTATGTTCCATTATTTTTATGATGAAAATATTAGATAAACCAAAGTTGTTCCCAAAAGAAAGGAACAACATGATCTATCGAGAAGGAAAGAAGGCCGCGATGGCAATAGTCAAATAAATGGCTGAATTCATGAAAACGATATTTATCTGAAGATAGTAATTTGTTGCGAATCCCTCAAGATCCCCTGATCTTGAGGGATCGCATTTGCCTCTCTTCTAGCTATAAAAGAATGAGCAAAATACGAAGACGTAGAGGGGATACAAGGATATAGAAGAGAGGAGAATGTAAATCAAACTGTATTACATAGTGTATTACATATCTTTCATTTACGCATCATTTGTAATGAATAGAACATAGTTCTGAAAGACAGATTTGTATTGTAATTCCAATGATTAATACATAATTGCGTTGTTGTCCATTCGATTATTCTAGAGTAACTAATCAGTGTTCACTGGCGGCTAAGGGCCCGGTCTCTGGTGAATCTCGTTGTTGTTCTTTGTGCTATACCTTTCCCTTTACTGCAAGTATAGTATGCTTTTCTGCTTTACAGTGAATTTCCTTTGATAATTTAGATCTCTGTATTTATTCCTCTGCATGTGCATTTCCAGTTTATTGAAGTTGTTTGTTAAATGAATTAGTTTTGATTATTTAAAGTGTAGCCTGTTATTTCCATTTACTTTCCTTTTGTTTGATTGTTTAGATCCAACTAAAAGAGCTTGGTTATTGTTTCTGTGCTCTCGGTTGATTGAATCATTTGAATTAAAGAATGAATCACGGTTTTGGATTATAATGCATAGATGAATCCTTTTCTTTAAGCTTCAAATTTATGATTGCATCTGTATTGAACGATTGGATTTAGCATTACTCCTTGTATGAATAATCTTGCACATACTGTGTACACACTTGAAATAAGAGGACTTACCCTAGTTGGCGTTATTGCTGGGGAGTGTGTTGCTGCTCTAAGTAATCTCTGATTGATGTTTTTTTCTACTAAGGGAGAACTGGGTATTAAAAACAAAAGGTAAGAAGCTGCGTAAAGAACAAGTAAAATTCCCGCTCATCCGCCCGCTTTCTAGCAGAATTGTGTGAGAATTTAAAGTAGGGATGAATGTTTTATTGCATGAATGAATAAGAGGGAAAAACCTGAAAAAAGACAAAATTCCTCCTTCTAAACCTGAAAAACCTAAGGGACCGGTGACCCTTGGACGATCAAATTTTATCAACGAAATCTTAAGAAAAGCTGAGTCTCAGTCATCTTTAGGACCCCGAATTATTGCTGCTAGATGTCCTACTGACTTCCTTCAAACTGCAGGACCACCATCTGTAGCTAACGCTGAGATTCACAGTAAGACTAAATGGATTGAACAGATTTTTCAAAACACCGAGAATTCACAAACTCGCCATTCACAAGAAGGAAATTCTTGCAACCTCCGTGAAGGAGAAGGAGAAACAGGCAGTTTTGAAATTAAATTATCAGAACCTAGATCTCCTGAAGTAGTGACTGAATAGAGGGCACCTAGTATTCCAGATCAAGGTAGTTCTATTAGAACTATTCCAGCCTCTTATAAACATCCTAGGAATAACTCTCCAGCTCCAGAGATCCCTGAATAATATTGGCATATTTTTGACCAAATGGCTAATAACCAGCAACGTCAAACTTCTACATTAAAATACCCTATTTTTGACACAGCTATCAATGCCCCCATGAAGGCTATTCCATTATAGAATATTCCTACCTTTCATGGGCTAACTTCGGAAGATCCCGATGCATTCCTTTTCGAGTTTGATGTTTTATGCAAGGGTTATGATTACAGTACTGATCCCCAAAATCTGAAGCTATTCCCCTCTACTTTGAAGGGAGCAGCTCTGCACTAGTTCATGGGACTTGGTGGAGGCACCATCAATGATTGGGACCAAATGAAAACATCTTTCCTTAAAAAATATCAATATTATTGCTGAACTAGAGAATTAAAAGATGAAAATTTTCAAATGGTAGCCAAGCCTAGCGAGACTCTGGAAGAATATGTAGAACGTTTCCAATATAATCTGCATAGGTCTCCTTACACAAATCTGCCTGATAATGTTCTAAAAACCACACTGATCAGAGGTATGAAAGACCAATGGGTAGAGGCACTAAATATAATGGGTAAAGGTGATATTTATCAAGAAAGCTATAACAATATTATAGATTTGTGCATTAAGTGTTGCAAGGGCAGTACCAGGTTGAAACCAGTTGGACACGATGCAAACATCAAAGACATCAAAGCCTCAGGAGATAGCGTGACACGAAGTGAAATCAGCAATTCGTTGGAGGATATCAAGATGGATATCGTGGGGACCCTAAAAATACAATTGGATTTCATGCAAGCTAAGAAAAAGTAGGCTATAGTAGAATATAATTTGGCTATTTTCCACCCTCGTTGTAGACAGAAGCACAATCGTAAATAATGCCCCCTAGATATGATACGAACATGCTCCATATGCACTAAAGAGCACTCCACAGAATGTTTCCCATCACTCTTAGGATTGAAAGCAGTTTTAAAGGAAGCAGAAGAAGAAATGGAATGAGTATATCTATTGAACCAGTGCCACCAATGGAAAGTGCGTCAGACAGGTATGCCTACTGATCCATCTTCATTTTTTCCTTCCTCGCAATATAATTCTCAGCAATATTCAGGGGCAGGATGGAAAAATCAGCCACCTTTTTTGCCACCTAAAGCATTTTTTATGCCACCATGGCCCAATCAGTCAAATCCAAATAATAATTGGCCAAAATTTCTTTATCCACCACCATTATGGCAAAACAACCCTTATCCCTCCTAATGGTCCCCTTTCACCTCACAAAATCAAAACTGACAATGAAATTGGCAAAGATCTACAAACAAGCCTATAGGGTCAGATCCTCCGTCTCAACCAACTTTACCAGCACCTTATATGTTGCAGCAGAATCCTCAATCTAATATACGACCACAAATTCCAGCTCAACCCAACCCAAATCCAAATAACAGACCAATCTAGTTAATACAAATCATTGAGCGTTTGGACCTTGAAAATGAGTTAAAAGAATGCAATGAGCTTAAGTTGAGATCTGGACGTATAATCACTCTAGATCATCATAAAGATTTTCAATAGGAATAAATACACACAAATAAGCCTCTAACTATAAATGATAAAGAAATAAAACAAGGGGAAGATTGCTGATACCACGCTCGATTGAATATATTGAATTTGATCTTTTGGGTGAACTTAAGAATATTTTTATAAAAATCCCTCTCCTCCAGGCTATCCAAGACATTCCAATATATGCAAAAACTATCAAAGAATTGTTTATAAAGAAGTTTGTGAGGAAAAAAAAGACAACCCCTATTGTCCATGTTGTTGGGGCTTTGTCTGATTTATTGCTAGGAAAATAGACTCCTATAAAGTATAAATATCCCAGAAACCCCATTGTCACAGTCCAGATAAATTGTCATTTTTTTCCCAATTCTTTAGTCGACTTAGGGGCAGCCATTAATATTCTCACAACTACAACTTGTGACATTCTTGGTATCACAGTGTTGGATCCAACAACTACCTTACTGGAACTAGCTGACCACTCAGTCATTAGACCAGAGGGAACATTACAGGATGTAATGGTCTCTGTTGACACTTGGGAATACCCGGTAGATTTCTTGATTATTAATCCTAGGAACCAGCTAGATGGGCATCCCTTCATATTAAGAAGGCCTTGGCTAGCGACTGTTGATGCTTATATTAGCTACCAGAAAGGAAATATGACTATAACCAGGGGGAATGATGTGAAAAATTTAGCTTTATACCCTCCTGCTCAGCCAAGCTTAGCTATCATGAAAACCAGGAGGCAACCTGCAACATACTTAACAGAAAATATTCGGTCACCATTGACTATGGTAGATTCCCTTGAATTCAAAAACCATACTGAATACAATGTCATTAATACTTTTATGAATCATCCTACCACAGTATTAAGTTCAAAATGTCACATGATTAAAGCAGTCCTTGACAATGAAATCGAAGAAGATCCCCTAAGAGATATCCGTGATCAAAAAATACCTATAACCACTGTTTATAATAGAAAAACTATCAAAATTGAGGTAGGGAATATCCTGAACATTAACAGTAATATGAGTGACGACCAGCAATAGAAAATTATTCAAGTCCTTAGGAAAAATAAAAGGGCTTTGGCTTGGGATTACTCAGATATGAAAGGGATTGACCCTCAGTTATGCATGCATCATATCTACACTAAAAAGGATGCAAAAACCATTCGACAACCTCAGCGTAGATTAAATCCTCACCTAAAAGAAATTGTTAAAGAAGAGCTTCAAAAACTATTAGATGTCAATTTTATCTATCCTATATCTAAAAGTAAATGGGTTTCTCCATTAGTTGTGGTTCCCAAAAAGAATGGGAAATGGTGAATATGTGTTGAATATAGAGAAATAAACAAGGCAATGCAAAAATACCACTTTCCCCTTCCATTTATTGATCAAGTCCTAGATACACTAGTAGGGAAGAAATTTCTTTCTTTCCTAGATGGCTTCAGTAGCTACAACCAAATTCAAATTTCCCCTGAAGATCGGGATAATACTACCTCTACCTATCCGTGGGGAACATTTGCCTATAGGGTATTACATTTTGGGTTGTGTAACGCCCCTGCCACATTCCAAAGGGGCATACTCAGTATTTTTGTAGACTTGATAAATGAAGGATTGGAAGTATACATGGATATATTTCACACCTTATGGAGATGACTTTGAGCAAGCATTATAGACATTGGAAAACGTTCTGGAACAATGTATTTCTACTAGCCTATTTTTAAGTCACAAAAAGTGCCATATGATGATGACAAAAGGCTTGATCTTGGGTCATTACATTTCAGCAGTTGGAATTCAGGTAGATCCGACAAAAATACAGGTAATTCTCTTACTAGCTACACCCTGCACTCAAAAAGAGGTACGTATTTTTCTGGGATTTGCTGGATATTATCATAGATTTATCAAGAATTTTTCACAAATTTCTGCACCGTTATATGCCTTAACAGGAAACAGTGATTTCATATGGACTGAGAAATGTGATATTTCCTTTACAGATTTAAAATGGCTAGTATTAACAACAATAGTATTACGAGGTCTGAACTAGGATATACCATTCCAGATTTCATCAGATGCATCAAACACAACCATTAGAGCAGTTCTTGGCCAAGAAGAAGACAAGAAACCCTACACTATATATTACATTAGAAAAAACTTAACCCCTGCTGAATTGAATTACACAGTAACAGAGAAGGAGTTTTTAGCTTTGATTTATGATATTAACAAATTCAGACACTATATAACTGGATACCCTGTAATTATGTATATGGATTAATCTACTATTAAATACTTAGATAAAAAACCCATTACGAATGGAAGAGTGACACGTTGGTTGGTAATTTTGCAATAATTTGATGTAACTATAAGGGATCGACTAGGGAAGGAAAACCTTGTGGCAGATTTCCTCTCCTAAGTGCCAAGAACGAATGATGCAATATCAGTAGAGGATCAGTTTCTAGATGAACACCTAGTTGTTGTAACTGTGAAAACACCATGGTACGCTGATGTGGCGAATTATTTAGCAGTGGGAAAAATATCTAAAAATCTGACACCCAGAGAAAGGAAATCAATAGTACAACACAACACTCGGTTCTCCTGGATTGGAGGATACCTTTTTCACACA
This sequence comes from Pinus albicaulis, assembly GCA_034641835.2. Taxonomy (NCBI): domain Eukaryota; kingdom Viridiplantae; phylum Streptophyta; class Pinopsida; order Pinales; family Pinaceae; genus Pinus; species Pinus albicaulis. The sequence continues at coordinate 48,076 of JAXQQM020063828.1, read as the reverse complement.
AGGGCCGATATGAACATCTGCAGGTGTATCAGGGAAGACGAAATTTATGATATCTTAAAAGCCTGCCACGATGGACATTGTGGTGGAAATTTTGTAGACTGTAAAACTGGACACAAAATTTTAAAAATGGGATACTACTAGCCCATGATTTTTAAAGATGCTAAGAAATTTGTCTAGGCCTGCGATAGTGGTCAAAGGATGGGTCACCCTAGCCAATATGATGAGATGCCCCTGCATCCACAGCTGGTCATAGAACCTTTTGAGCGTTGGGAATTAGATTTTGTTGGGCCAATCAACCCATCATCCAACCAAAAATCATATGTATTGGTTGCAATACAATATGTAACTAAGTGGGTGGAAGTGGTAGCATTACCTAGAGCCAAAGAAGAAACCATAATAAACTTTCTTTTTGAAATTTCCATACGATATGGGTTACCCATAGAAGTAAGCACTGATGGAGGGCCCCAACTCGTAGGCCACAAGATTTCTGCTACACTAGAAAATCATCATGTTATTCACAGAATTACCTCTCCATATCACCCTCAAGCAAAAGGGCAGGTAGAAAGCACCAACAAATTAATTGAAGCTATTCTAATAAAGATAGTCTCATCACACAGACAATACTGGGCTACTCGACTGCTAGAAGCCTTGTGGGCATATCACACAACTTGCAGGAATACTACTGGATACTCCCCATATCAACTGGTATTTGGTAAGGAACCTATTTTTCCCATATAATTTGAGATATAAACACTAATGACAGCCTAGGAAGTGGGACTGGATTTAACTGAAGCCCAGATTAATAGATTACAACAAATAAATGAATTAGATGAAATTCGGCTTTCGGCTCTGCAACATACTGCACTCATTCAACAACAAAGAGCTAAATGGCACGATTCTCTGATCAAGAAAAAGACATTTCATGAGGGCGACTGGGAACTTCTCTATGATTCCAAGTTTCAAGAATTCCCTGGAAAACTAGAGACTAAGTGGTTAGGTCCCTATGAAATAAAGGAAGTACATGACAATGGCACTCTTATGTTAACCACCATTGATGGGTCTGATTGTTCCTTTAAATAAAATGGACATCGGGTGCGCCTTTACCAAAGACCACTTACAAGAGAATATTTTTGTCAACAGATACACAAAAACTCCACCATGCAAGTTTTAGCTGCAGAAGATAATCCTTCCACAGCTTCATCTTTGTAGAAATTCATTTTTATTTTTATTTTTGTAAATAATATTTTCGATTTAATTTATTTTTACCTATTTTTTTGTTCCCTTTTCGAAATAGCACTTTTTGATTTTGCTGTTTCCTTTTCAGAAAAACACTTTCTAATTTTGTTGTTGCCTTTTCAGAGCAACACTTTTTGATTTTCCTGTTCCCTTTTCGAGGAGCAACACTTTTTGGTTTTGTTGTTCCCTTTTCGGAACAACACTTTTTGATTTTGTTGTTCCCTTTTCGAAACAACACTTTTTGGTTTTGTTGTTCCATTTGTAGAATAACACTTTTTGATTTTTTTGTTCCCTCTTCAGAACAACACTTTTTGGTTTTTTTGTTCAATCTTTGGAACATCACTCTTTTTTTTTTCCTACATTTTTTTGTGTGTTTTGAACAACACCCTTGTTAGATATTTCCCAAATACTTCTAGTTCATTTTTTTAGATTCATTTCTTTGATTCCTTTTATGGCCTATAGTATAGTACCTTCATGCGGACAAAGACTTATGGATTTTATTAAAGAAGGTGACTATTTTTAACATTATTATCTTTTACCAAGAAAACTTCTTGATGATAGGCCTAAAACAATTAAAAGTGACACAATTATTTATATTTTACTTTACTATACTGATTTCTACGGTATATGATACTGATTGATCATCTTTACCATGATGGTTACGCTTTTTGTTGGAAAAACAACGAGAGGGGGTGAATCAGTATTTAGTGTAGACAATAAAACTTTGATATTTCCTTCTTAAAAAAAACATACGCTACTTTCCTGAATTCAACTCGCGTATATACGCGGATATCCTTTACAGAACTCGCGTATATCCAGTGAATTAATTATGCATTTAATTCATGACTTAGATCATTGCATTACTCATTTATCAGATGTTCAGAAAATAGTAAACAGGTGCAGAAAGAACAGAGTAATCATCACACACAATCAATCACACATGAACACCAGGATTTTTAGGTGGAAACCCAATTTGGGAGAAAACCACCGCTGCCGTTGTCTCAGTCTTCAATCTTTATTATTAAGAAAAATTCTTACAACATGTACTGGCGCAGACTCATACTAGCACGTAGGCACCCACCTGCAGAAGGATACAACCTTCTCTCGTTTACCAGCCTTTCCTGGAAGGGAGCAACAACCCCCTGCTCTCGTTTACCAGCCTCTCCTGGAAGGGAGTTACTACCCCCTGATATTAACACCAGCCTCTCCTGGCAGAAAGCTTCTACTTTCAGACTGAAGGCTTCAACCCTCAGATCCACTGCAGACCACGTTTCATCAATTTTCAAACTGGATCAAAACAGCTTCAACACAATCCTTCACTTATCAGCAAACGTCCTTTTCCCAGAGCATCAAACAGAACAGTGAAACCACTGTAACCAGAATATCAGAGATAACCCAGACTTCAGAATAGATAAGCAGACTCTCAATCAACTTTGAGCAACCATCAGTTCAAATTGCATACGCGCTTTTCTTCAAACATACTCGCGTATATACGCGCTTTTAATAAAGGCAACACGCGTATACATCTGTGCACTTTTCAGAAAAACCCTAACAGTCCATACGCTCCTTTGTTTAAACAGATCCGCGTATATACCCGCTTTTCATGAAACGAACATGCGTATAGATCTATAAAAGATAAACTTTGCAGAACAGATCAGATCTATGGACTTACCCAGATTTCTTCTATATCTTCAATAGATTTGCGCCAGGTCTTCAATACTTCTTTTCAGATCATCCTAGAGATTCATCATTTCTAGATCTAGAGATTTTGAACCTTCATCATATTCATGGGTGCATCATAGATTCAGATCTATCGATTAAGAACAGAGTTCAACCATACAAATAAACTTCAGAGTGAAGTATTCATTTAAAGCCCAGACACATGCACACTCTTTGCACAATGATTTTCTTCTCCTTATATAGGTTTACCCTTTATCAATACCATGAGCCAAAACCACACCTCTTCCGATGGTATTCCTGGACGGGATCGAATAGACAACCCAGCGCTCAATACAATGGGTCAATACCATGGTAGTAACCCCTGGTTTTACACTTTTAGAGCGCAATTGAGCATACGCGACTTGGCACGTACTTTCCCGCGTGCATACGCTACTTCTACTAGACAAACCCGCGTATGCCTTGAGACACACACTTTTCATCACTGGTCTAGCACATACTAGAATTCCTTTCATCATTACATCTGAGCTGCTCTGTAGACACATCAGATTACATCATTAATTAGTATATCAAGGCAGTTTCCATCAAGTACAACTTTCATCAAGTAGGTTGCCATCATCTTTATCAAGTGGGTTGCCATCAAGGACAACACTCTGCATCATATTGCCAACAATATCCCCCTTTGGACTTGATGGCAACCACGATGGTGTTTGATCACAACAGGTAGATACATTGAGCATAATGATAGTCTCCCCCTATTCAAACACCATGTCACTCTCCCCCTTTGACATCAAGGGAAAAGGGCGGATCAACACCAACACAAGGTTTTTCTCCTCATGTCGAAAGAAGGGCGCTGTAGATCTGATGTGCACTGAAGTTACCATGCTCCCCCTGAGTTCATGCCGGATCTTCAAACATGTTTTTCAATGAAGTACATGACTCTATGACCTTCCTATCACCAAGGACTCATACTTACATCAAAGATCCAACCAAGTGGATTTACAGATGAGACTCAAGTACCCAACCAAGTGGGCTTACACATTTTGATCCAACTACCCAACCAAGTGGGTTTACACATTGAACAAGTCCTTACATGACTGAATATTACAATTTACATCATAGGTCTCAACATGAACTTTTCATCAAATTACAAATATGACTCTTCATACCCAAGACAAAAGGATCTCAAGAGAGAGATCATAATTCAGAATCATCATAATGCCAACAATGCATTATTCTCAGCAAGGCTAATGCTCCCCCTGAATATGTGCATCCTGAACACTTTCAACAACAAATCATCAAGGCATCTTCACCCAAAATCAGAGAATGAAACAGAAATATAAGAGCTGAAATACCACCAGAGACTCCAAATAGCATCAGAGATACCAAACAGCACCATAGCTTGTGCTGAAGAAATGTTGAAGTAGAAAAATTTTCAGCAACCACACATACGTGGTTTTCTGTGTATGTACTCGCGTATATACGTGACTGTCTTTCAGGAAACCCGCGTATCCAAATTAATCTTCAGAATTTTAATCAGATCTGATCCTCTGCATGGCAGAGACTACTCCCAGCTTCTGTCTGAGATATTCGAACGCTTCCCTGGGCAGAGGTTTGGTAAATATATCAGCAACTTTTTCTTTGGAGGGAACATACTCCAACTTCACCTTTTGTTCAAGCACTTGTTCACGTAAGAAATGATACTTGATGGGAATGTGCTTGGTCTTGGAATGCATAACAGGATTCTTTGAGATATTGATGGCACTTGTATTATCACACATAATGGAAATAGGAGGTGAACATTTGATTTGGAAATCTTGTAAGGTTTGCATCATCCAAAGAAGTTGAGTGCAACATGATGTTGCAGCCACATACTCTGCTTCTGTTGTAGATAAGGCAATAGAGATTTTCTTCTTGCTGAACCAAGATACTAACCGGGGCCCCATATAGAATGCACCACCACTAGTGATTTTTCAATCATCAACATTTCCAGCCCAATCTACATCAGTGTAAGCATGAAGAGTAAGATCAACATTCTTTGGATACCATAGTCCAAAGTCTTGAGTTCCTTGCAGATATTTGAATATTCTTTTCACAGCCTGAAGGTGAGATTCTTTTGGATTAGCTTGGAATCGTCCAACAATCCCAACTGCATGCATAATGTCCGGTCTAGTCCTAGTGAGATAAAGAAGACTTCCTATCATAGATCTGTAATCTGGTTGGTTCACCATGGGAGAATCATCATGAGAACTGAGATTACATCTGGTTATCATTGGTGTACTTACGGGTTTGCACTCTTCCATGCCATACTTCTTCAGAATTTGCTTAAGGTATTTTTCTTGTGATAAGAATATACCATCTGTAGTTTGATGCACTTGCAAGCCAAGAAAGAATGTTAGTTCCCCAAGTAAAGACATTTCAAATTCTTGCTGCATGACAGAAGCAAATTTCTGACTCATAGATTCTTCATTACTTCCAAAAATGATATCATCGACATATACAACCACAATCAATAGTTTATCCTTTTCAATTTTTGTGTATAAGTTACTATCATCAGACCCCTTTGAAAATCCTTGTTGATGAAGATATTTGTCAAGACGATAATACCATGCCCTTGGAGCTTGTTTGAGACCATATAGAGCCTTTTTAAGTCTACAAACAAGATTTTCATCATTTCCAAAAATGAATCCTTCTGTTTGTTCTATATAAACTTCTTCTTCTAGATCACCATTGAGAAATGCAGATTTAACATCCATTTGATAAACTTTGATTTGTTGAAAACTTGAAAAAGCAAGAAACATTCTTATGGCTTCAAGTCTAGCTACAGGAGCAAAAGTTTCTTCAAAGTCTATACCTTCTTGTTGAGAATACCCCTTGCAAACAAGTCTAGATTTATTTCTTACGACATCCCCATTTTCATTTAACTTTTTTTTGAATATCCATTTAGTTCCAATGACATTTTTGTTATGAGGTCTTGGTACTAATTCCCCAGTGTCATTTTTTTCAATTTGATCAAGCTCTTCATTCATGGCTTGAACCCAACATTCATCTTTGCTAGCTTGATTGACATTGTGTGGTTCAATAGTGGATAGAAATGCCAGATAGCTAGAGGATCCTACAAGAGTCCTTCTTGTTTGTACACTTGATGCCTTATCTCCCAAAATCTGAGATTCTGGATGATTCTTTTGAACATATCTGGAAGGAGCCTTTTCAGATAAATCATCTTCAGGTTCTTCATTGGATCCACTGTCTATATCATTCCTATTTGATGTATAAGGACAATAGTCACCATCATCTTCTTCTGTCGTTTGTTTTTCTTCTTTGGGGGCTGCAGGAGACTCATCAATGACAACATCAATACATTCAACAATCTTTCGAAGCCTTTTATTGTAAAATTTGTATGCTCTTCTTGTAGATGAGTAACCAAGAAGTATCCCTTCATCTGATCTAGGTTCAAACTTGCCAAGCTTTTCATCATTATTTTTGATAAAGCATTTACTTCCAAAAACTCTAAAATGCTTCACAGAGGGAGAATTACCATACCAGAGTTCATATGGATTTTTGTCACTATTTACCCGAACATGTGCCTTGTTGAGAATGTTTGCTGCTGTATGTGCTGCTTCTCCCCAGAAAATGTCAGGTGTTCCAGAATCATCAAGCATAGCTCTAGCCATTTGTTGAATTGTTCTATTCATTCTTTCTACTACGCCATTTTGTTGTGGGGTGCCTGCTACAGAGAACTGTCTTTTTATGCCATTTTGTTCACAAAATTCAAGGAATTCATTTGATGTATATTCTCCTCCTCGATCAAATCTAAGACACTTGATTTTTAGATCTAATTCATTTTCCACCAGTGCTTTGAAGATCTGAAAATTTTCAAATGCTTCATCTTTGTGTTTAATCAACCCAATCAAACACATCCTAGAGAAATCATCAATAAATAAGATATATTATTCTTCCCCATGTGGTGAATTTCTCCTCATAGGTCCACATATGTCAGTATGAATCAGTTCAAGAGGCTTACTTGATGATCCTTCTTTGGCATTAAATTGTACTCTGGTCTGCTTACCGAATTGGCAAGATTTGCATATGATACTCTCTGGTAGAGTAATATTGGGAAGACCACGAACAGCTTTAAGTTTGCTTGATTTGTTGATTTGAGAGAAGCTCAGATGCCCCAGCCTTCTATGCCATAGCCAATTTTCTGAAGATTTGCTCAAGTAACATTGATCTTTGCAGTTCTTCAATACATACAGGTTGCTTGGAGTTCTTTTGCCTTTTATAATAGTTTTACCTGTATCAAGATCACGAACCACACATTCTTTTGAACTAAAGACAACTTCAGTTCCTTGATCACACATTTGACTTACACTTAACAGGTTATGCCTTAATCCATCCACATATATGACATCATTAGCCTTCACCTTTTCTTTTAAAAACACGGACCCTTTTCCTTTAATTACAGCAGGGGTATCATTTCCAAATGTAACTTTCTTTTCCTTTTCTAGAGCATTATATGCAAGAAGTTTTCTTTTGTCACCTGTCATGTGTCTTGAGAATCCACTATCAATGTACCATTGATTTTCTTCACCTTCTGCAAATAACGCTATCCCACAATTTTCAACCTGTAATTCCTTCTTTTTCCATACTTTGGAACTTGAAGGAAAATCTTGTTTTGGCTGGACTTTGCTCCTGCATTCAGATTCTAAATGGCCAAAGTTATTGCAATAAGTACATTCAACTTCATTTTGAAGAGGATAAAAGTTGTTATAGGTGTTCTTCTTTGGTTCAATATCCACCCTTTTCTTTCTTGCTTCTCTTGTCATGATGGTTTTATAGGCAACACATTGAACAACTTTATGACCAAAATTGTGACATGAGAAACATTGTCCATTGAAGTAGAAATTTTTGTGATCATGAAATCTTCTATTTGAATTTACCTGTTGGTTGTAGCTTCTTTGAAAGACATTCTTGTTAGTGTTCCTTGAATTGTGATGATCATGCTTTACCTGTAAAGATTCTTTATTCCCTTGCTGAGTGGCTGAATGTAGTAAACCAGCTGTAGCTGCTTTTAGATAATTTGGTGCTGAAGCCTGAGAGGATTCTCTGGTATATCCAAGACCTGTCTTTATAAGAGGAGAACATTGTACCTTGATAATCTCATCTAAGGTTTCAGATCCTTTAGCAAATCTAAGATTTAGAGTCTTTTCTTTCTCAAGTTCTTTTCTTAGACTTACTACTTCACATTCTAAATTCTCATTGTGTTTCTTCGCTTCTTCATTCTGCTTTTTCAGAGTCTCTATGGTAATTTTCCTTTCTTCTAAGAGAATTTTACATTCTTCTAAGCGAATTTTGAGTTGATTGTTTTCTTCAAGAAAATCATTGTTCTCTAGAGCATCCACAAAAATATCCTTTTCATCTTTGGATTCAAATGCCATGAGAAGTCTAAGATCTTGTTCACATTCTTCCTCACTATCAGAGAACCCATCACTGTCTTCATGAGTGTAGTAACTTTTCCTAGTGCTAGACCGGTGCTTATTCCTTCTTGCTACTTCCTTCCCTTTTGCAGATGTTTCTTTATAAGGACACTTCGCAGCATAATGACCAAATCTTCCACAATCAAAACATTTGAAAGGAAGCTTACCTCTGAACCGTCCTGTGCCAAGTTGAAGTTTCTTTACAAAATTTACCTCATCTTCTTCTGAGATGTATCCTGATCCTTCTGCTTCTTGTACTTTCTTCCCTTTTGTAGAAGCTCTAAAGACGACTTCTTTGACTTCAGATGGTCCTCCTCTTCTCATTTCATAAGTAGTTAGTATGCCATGGAGTTGTACGACAGTAAGGTTTTGAAGATCCTATTTTTCTTCAAGAGCAGAAGCTTTTGACTCAAATTTTTCCGTTAGTGATCTTAAGATTTTCTCAACCAAAGTAGATTCTGCTATTGTTTCTCCCATGTTTCTCATACGATTTACAATATCATCAAGACGTAAGAAGAAACTAGCAACACTCTCATCATTATGCATCTTCAAATTTTCATATTCAATTCTTAGAGTTTGGAGTTTTGCACTTTTTACCTTTGCATCTCCTTCATAACTTAGAATGATTTTGTCCCATATTTCCTTTGTTGTATTCAGCTGCATAACCTTGACAAATTCTGATTCAGTTAGACTTCCCAATAGTGCATTGACCGCCTTTGCATTTGTTTCATAATTCTTCTTTTCCGTTGGATCCGTTGGTACTGCAGCTAGATATTGATATCCTTGTTCAATAATGGCCCATACGTCTGCTCCCATAGACTGAAGATAGGATCTCATCCTTATTTTCCAGAAGATTAAATTGCTTCCATTAAAGAGTGGAGGCTTGATAGATGTTGTTCCATCTTGATTTCTCATCTTGCTTGATCTTCCTTCTAGCGGCTAAGATTTTTCAGAAGGACCTGCTTTGATACCAATTGTTGGAAAAAGACTGAGAGGGGGGAGTGAATCAGTATTTAGAGCAGACAATAAAACTTTGAAATTTCCTTCTTAAAACCCCATACACTACTTTCCTGAATTCAACTCGCGTATATACGCGGATATCCTTCACAGAAATCGCGTATATCCAGTGAATTAATTATGCATTTAATTCATGACTTAGATCATTGCATTACTCATTTATCAGATGTTCAGAAAACAGTAAACAGGTGCAGAAAGAACAGAGTAATCATCACACACAATCAATCACACATGAACACCAGGATTTTTAGGTGGAAACCCAATTTGGGAGAAAACCACCGCTGCCGTCATCTCAGTCTTCAATCTTTATTATTAAGAAAACTTCTTACAACATGTACTGGCGCAGACTCATACCAGCACGCAGGCACCCACCTGCAGAAGGCTACAACCTTCTCTCGTTTACCAGCCTTTCCTGGAAGGGAGCAACAACCCCCTGCTCTCGTTTACCAGCCTCTCCTGGAAGGGAGTTACTACCCCCTGATATTAACACCAACCTCTCCTGGCAGAAGGCTTCTACTTTCAGACTGAAGGCTTCAACCCTCAGATCCACTGCAGACCACGTTTCATCAATTTTCAAACTGGATCAAAACAACTTCAACACTATCCTTCACTTATCAGCAAACGTCCTTTTCCCAGAGCATCAAACAGAACAATGAAACCACTGTAACCAAAATATCAGAGATAACTCAGACTTCAGAATAGATATGCAGAATCTCAATTAGCTTTGAGCAACCATCAGTTCAAATTGCATACGCGCTTTTCTTCAAAAAGACTCGCGTATATACGCGCTTTTAATAAAGGCAACCCGCGTATACATCTGTGCACTTTTCAAAAAAAACCCTAATATTCCATACACTCCTTTGTTTAAACAGATCTGCGTATATACGCGCTTTTCATGAAACGAACATGCGTATAGATCTATAAAAGATAAACTTTGCAGAACAGATCAGATCTATGGACTTACCCAGATTTCTTCAATATCTTCAATAGATTTGCGCCAGGTCTTCAATACTTCTTTTCAGATCATCCTAAAGATTCATCATTTCAAGATCTAGAGATTTTGAACCTTCATCATATTCATGGGTGCATCATAGATTCAGATCTATCGATTAAGAACAGAGTTCAACCATACAAATAAACTTCAGAGTGAAGTATTCATTTAAAGCCCAGACACATGCACACCCTTTTCACAATGATTTTCTTCTCCTTATATAGGTTTACCCTTTATCAATACCATGAGCCAAAACCACACCTCTTCCGATGGTATTCCTGGACGGGATCAAATAGACAACCCAACGCTCAATACAATGGGTCAATACCATGGTAGTAACCCCTGGTTTTACACTTTTAGAGCGCAATTGAGCATACGCGACTTGGAACGTACTTTCCCACATGCATGTGCTACTTCTCCTAGACAAACCCACATATGCCTTGAGACACACACTTTTCATCATTGGTCTAGCACATACTGGAATTCCTTTCATCATTACATCTGAGCTGCTCTGTAGACACATCAGATTTACATCATTAATTAGTATATCAAGTCAGTTTCCATCAAGTACAACTTTCATCAAGTAGGTTGCCATCATCTTTATCAAGTGGGTTTCCATCAAGGACAACACTCTGCATCATATTGTACTTTTCCTAGTTACAATTCTCTCTGTCTACTATCAATGGGATTATGGGTATAATTTTTCTTATTATTGATATGTTTCAACTTCTTACACCATCCCTACTCTTAAGGAGTACTGAGCCTCCCTCTATTTATCATAAAAATATGTAATGGTAACTAGTATACAGATAGAGGATAGCGGGTCTCATTAAGAGCCAGCCTACCATGTTCATAGGGATGTAGCAACGTGAAATACCCACTATGGCCACCACACCAGGGTTATGGTCCATTGGATGGCTAAAATATCCTTGGAACAAGAGGTCTCATCACGAGCCGTCCTACTCACTTTTGCTACTGCCCAGTGAATGGCAGTGTGGTTATCTGGTCACCATGCCAACACATTGGTCTCTTTTATAAGAACACCAATGAAATTTTTCACTTATAAATTGAGGATCTTGGCTCACTTGGGTTAAAAAGAAACTTTGTCGAGGCTATGGATGTCTGCTGGTAGCAGAAGCTCTACTTATGGTATTGAAGTTCCATTTCACAATCAATAACTCTTATAATACCCTCTTCCCATTTATCTTTTTTCGAGAGATTATTTCCTCTAAATACTTCCCTACTATGAACCTTTATGCATGTGTTTATGTTTTTTCTCAATCATATCATACACAATTAGAATATCATCAGCAAAATATTTTTTACATATTTTTGTTCCCTTTCCTATCACTTAACTTATTATCAACTAAAACTTCTTGTCTCTTATCATTCATTATCATTATACCCATGCTTTCATTCTATCCATATTTTCCTGTCATTCATCTATGTACTCTGACCCATTTATGGCTGTACTCTTTATCCTGCCACCGAAATATCCATTTCCCGTCTAATCGGTCAAAGGCAACCTCTCATTAAGGAGGGGGAGATGACTTCCGTTATGCGTATTTTGTCACTATTTCATTAACTAACACGATATCCCATGATTATGCGGCATGTGAAAATATAACAACATCAACTATAATTAGTTCTTTCAACAAAGTTGTTATTCTATCGTTCTATGTATCGTTGTGTTGTTCTGATTTTTAATACTGTTGTGTTTTTCAAATTTTCTTTTCTTTCCAGTATTATTGTGCTTTTCAGTATTGTCGTGCTTTTCAGCATTGCTGAATCTTCCCATTACATCAATCCTTTGCAAAAATAATAAGAATTCGAACACTATGGATGGTAAGACAGTGCGCCGAGAACTGTTAGTATTATAAATCTTCGACGAAGCAAGAGAAATTATGATTCGAGCAGGATAGATATCCTATCTTACAAGGTTTTAGCCCCCAAATTGAGAAATTGCTATTGAGTTTCTACAAAATTTGCAGAATATGGAATCCATGATAAAAGGCAGAAAGATTACAGTTACAGATGTTGTAATAGCTGAGTAACCGGACTGACAGCAGAAGGCACCACATGTGCACAGAAAAATGTATCGATACACGATGTGATGGAAACCTTCAAAGATGGAGGTGAACAATTGGTCAAAAAGGGCAAAGGCATTCAACCATCTTCTCTTGCAGAACCATGAAGGGAATTAGCAAGTATCATCCAGAAATACATTACCCGTGATGGACACCATGATGTGGTAAGGTCGTGACAACTCAAACTCCTAGATCTTCTAAAGCAAAAACTTACTGTTAATTTTCCATCCCTTTTAAATTATTTATTGCACAACACTGCTACTAGAATAAGATGGGATGGGCATCCTGAAACGGTGGTAAGTCACCATGGACTGATTAGAATGATCATTAGTCATAGCCTAGTCCAATATGACTTGACTTATGAATTGACTTAGGACGGTCTCATAGACCTAAGTCAAGTCGAATTAGCTCAAAGAATAGCTGTAAATCAAAGCAACCAACCTACGCAAACATCCAACCCAGTTAGGATAGAGGATTCTGAGTCTGAACAAGAGACACCAGGTTCAGAGGAAGAGCCAGAAGAAGAAGCTACGTCAAAACAAGAACAAGAATAATAGCCCGAGGAAGAGGCTGAGCCAGAATCAGAACCCGAAGGACAAGAACAAGGACAAGAACAAGATTATGAATTGGAAGTTGAAACTGGATCAAATTTTGAGACAAGAATAGTCGAGGTCCTAGCGAATCTCGATGTATACATGCAACCTAGAAGATCTTTTGTCCCTAGCACATTGGAAACACAAGCACTGGAGAATTCTGGGCACATAGAAACTTCTCCATCACAAGAGGTTGTAGATACAGAGATTGTACAGGAATTTGATAACCAGTCTGGTGATACAATTTTGTTAAGCCGGGAGGACCCACAGAAGTCTGTAGATATAAATATTGGTCATGAATCTGAAAATAATTTAGGTAATATAGTTCCTTTAGAACATAGCCTTGAGGGCCAACAAGCAACCTTAGAAAAATTTTATAAACCTGTTAAGGGTACAAATGCCCCTCGAAAGAACCCAGGGGCCAAGAAAAAACTTAAGAAGTTGCAACAATAGTACCGGAACCTCCAAAAGATAGTTAAAAGGTTACTATGGAAAATAAAGAAATGGAAAACACAAAGCACCGCTCTTGAGGTGACTCCTGTAACAACACAAACACTAAAATGTGAATCAGTGGGGATTTAAACAGAACTCATTTCCACTAGAGAAATTGCCACCTAGATTGATTTGCATGAGAATATGGTAAATGTAGTTGTTCAAACGGAGGGTTGGTCCTCCCATAATAAACAAATACAAACTGAAAAGGTACTCTTTCATAGTATTGGCACCCAAATAGAGAAGAAATCTGATGATTCATCGTTAAAGCAGGACCCTATTGTCTTAAAGCTTTAGGAAGAATTAACGCAAGCCCATATTTCTCTAGAAAAACATCAACAACACCCAGTCTCCCTGCAAAAATACCAAGAATTACAAAAACAACTGAGAGGATTAGCTCTAGTAGAGAATGAGGCTTTTGATAATGCTAGACAGGAAGAAGAAAAATAGAATAGAATGAAAACTCAGTTGAACAGAGTTAGGAATAAATTAAACTCCAATTGTTCATTGTGTTCAGATATCTTAGCTTGTCGATCTCCTGCTACGAACTATGCCTTGTTTTTATTAGAACGATATTTATTGTTAAAAGTCAAAGCTATTAGAGCCAGCAAGCCAATTAGCTAAAGACAATGGAAGATTTTATAAATTGCTACAAGATGCATGGAGTAAAGGTCCAAAGGCTTCTTTGTGAATTTTATTTACACAATCTCATATTAGATAAAGAAGTGGATGTGAATCCTAGCCCTTTTATTGGAGATGTTCAATTCCAAGCTTTTATTTCTTTTGCAGTCAACCAACTCAAGTGGTTGAAAGCTTATAATTTGTTCCAAAGACAGGAGCACGGCCTGGATCTTTGGGTAAGAAGTGAACCTACTCACCCTCTACAAGTATTTGCTAAGAATAAAGCATTGATGACCCAAGAGGGTGTGAACAAGAGTTTAGGACCCATACATAAGGAACTTGTGCTGGAAGGAACAACATATTTCCTCTCCATTCAAGAAATATCCTTAGTTGCATCCAAAATGAGATGGATGGTTTCAAGCAACAACGTTAAAGATAGAGAGCCATTTAATTATGGAAATTTCAAAATTGTTGCAAGATGATTAATCCCATATGGCAACTTTATCTTAAGAGGAGGACCTTATTGGGTGGGATGTCGCTATAAATGCCCTATTATTTGGTACCCTCCTGAAGGATATCATCCTGACTATGAATTACCAGAAGGACAAGAAGCAGCAGCCTTTGCACACTTGGCATGACATCATAGTCTCAGGCCTCTTACAGATAGACCTTCTCCAGCCTACTCTTTAACTTATTTGCATCAGAATTATTTATTTTTCATGAGGACATGAAAAAAAGGTAAGCAAAGGAGTATGTTGAGCCTGGAAATGGGTATGTATTTACTCTTAATTATCGTCCTTTTTCCTCTTCTTCATCCATTTTTGTGTCATAATATAATAATATCATGAATGGATTTTGATAAAGAATGAGTGAAATAGTCTTGATATGGTTTAACCATTCAAACTAATTTCCATTATTTTTATGATGAAAATAACAGATAAAATCAGAGTTGTTCCCAAAAAGGAACAACAGGATCTAATCAAAAGGAAAGAAGGCACGATAGCGACGGTCAAATCAGAAACCGAATCCGTGAGAGCGACCAACTGTTTGAAGATAGTAATTTGTTGTGAATCCTTCAAGATCCCCTGATCTTGAGATAGCATTTTCCTCTCTTCTAGCTATAAAATAATGAGCAAAATACAAAGACGTAGGGAGTGGATATGATGATATAGAAGAGAGAAGAATGTAAATCAGACTGCATTACATATTGTATTATGTATCTTTCATTTACGCATCATTTGTAATGAAGAGAACATAGTTCTAAAAGACAGATTTGTATTGTAATGATTCTGATGATTAATACATAGTTGCATTATTGTCCATTCAATTATTATGGAGTAACTAAGCAATGTTCGCTGGCAGCTAAGGGCCCAGTCTCCGGTGAATCTCGATGCTATTATTTGTGCTATACCTTTCCCTTTACTGCAAGTATAGTATGCTTTTTTTCTTTACAGTGAATTGCCTTTGATAATTTAGATCTCTATATTTATTCCTCTGCATGTGCATTTCATGTTTATTGAAGTTGTTTGTTAAATGAATTAGTTTTGATTATTTAAAGAATGGCATGTTATTTCCATTTAATTTCCTATTGTTCGATTTTTTAGATTCAACTCAAAGAGCTTAGTTATTTTTTTTGCGCTCTCAGTTGATTAAAGCATTTGAATTAAACAATGAATCACAGTTTTGGATTATAATGCATACATGAATCCTTTTCTTTAAGCCTCAGATTTATGATTGCATCTGTATTAAACGATTGGCTTTATCATTACTCCTTGTATGAATAATCTTGCACATACTATGTACACACTTGAAATAAAAGGACTTACCCTGGTTGATAATTAATGTGAGGCAATTAGGAGTTTTTAAAGACACCTTTTAGCACCCAACGAGATATGGAAGAATTTCTCTCTAAGTTTTCCTCTAGAGTCTAATCATCATTTTACACAATAGTAAAGATTTCATATTGAATATCTCTAGTTTTACAATATTCCAGATATTTTTACAAGAACACCACCCTCTTCATATGTTCCCAAGAAGCTATAGTGTTTCCCCCTAGTCCCATGAACCAGCGCAACGCTGCATCCTTGAGAGTTGCAGGAAACAACTTTAGTGTCTAAGCATCGGATGAATAATCATAGCTCCTACACAAAATATCAAACTAAAATAAAAAATATTTTGGGTATTCATGTACCTTACCATAGAAATGAGGAAGATCTGATGGTGGTATATTCTTCATTTTCACAATTACATGAGGATCCACAATTGGGAATCCGAAAGTGGATTGTTCCTCATTTACCTGATTTTTGCCAGTATCCTCGATATGGTCCTCATGATCTTCCATTGTTGTTCCTCCAATCGAACTGCTCTCAATAGGCTAAGATTAAGGTTGACTATGGGTTCCAATAGTCTCCTTCTTCCCTTTCATGGGCAATGTCACCCCTGGACTATTGTTGCTAGAATCCAAGTGGACAGTTCCTACGTGATGAGTCTAGGTTTGTTTGGACTTTCTGCCTGCAAAAGAAGGTCCAATATGAGATTTTTTTTCAGAATTACCAGTATTTCCTCGACCCTTAGTGGGCTTCAGACCCCTACCCCTTTTAGGCATTCATTTCAAAAAAATTACAAAACAAAGATTCAATAAAATGTTGCAATTAAAAGTAACTCAACACCTATAAATTCCTTCAATCAATAGAATCAAATTGTAGAAAAAATAATAGCAGACTTACCCCTATTTCAAAAAAATGGAAAATTCTTACCAATTCAAATCGCCTCCCCAACAATGACACCAAAATGTTGGGTTTTGGTTTTTAAACTCTTGTGGTGATCAATTTTTAAGAATCTTCCGGATTATCCACGATGTTGACACATGAAACATAATCTTGTGGATAATCCCGCGCTGTAAAAAAGATGTTAGTGTGGGAATCACAGTTAAGAAAACTCATTTCAACACTTAATTTTCAACCCCGGGTTCGTAAAATTAGAGACGAAGCACAAAAAATGCTAGAAGTGGTATGAACTTTTCCTATCTATTCCTACTTCTTAAATCAAGATCTTGCAGAATTGAAAAGAAATATCACACAACAATTTACACCAAAGAAGTTCTAGTGTCGGAATGCCAAAGAAAATACTTTGTGAAGAAATCGAATAAAGGAAATTTCAGACATGATGTAAACAAACTTGATTGCTGAAATGAAATTACATTTTTATCTCCAGTATGGGTGTTGGCAGGTTCACAAGTGGGCTCTTGGAAAGATCTGCCCTCTTAAGGATTTTCGTTCCTACACCAAGTTGTTATTCCTATACTCCTGCAATATGCTTGCACTAGTGCAGGTACAATACTTAGGTGTAGGAAGTATATTTTTCACTTGCACTAGAGATTTATGTCTTCGTGCAGGGGGCTCGAAGCTTCTAGCTTCAAGCACTCTGTTCCTGTAACAGGATATTGGTGCTAGTACCGGAATAGACATTCTTGTACCAAGTTTTCCAATTACTTTCGAGAAACGAAAGAGCGTGTTAATATATGAAAGAAATTTGCAAAGGCGAATCAAAATTCTGAAATAAATTGCACACAAAAAAGAATGCCTCAACAAAACAGAATCTTGCAGTGAAAATAAATTTGGAATAAAACAATCTTCAAAAGTTAAAGCACACTTTCTTCAATGGAATGAAAGAAATAACTTAAGCATGACAATGAGATTTTATCCCTGTAATAGTTACTTACATAAACGAGATCTGCCTCTAATCTTTGTAGACTCAGAGAGGTTCACTTTAATTTTTCATATTTACATTTTAATTCTTTCCTTTTAGAAATATGAAGTGGAGGCACAGTTCAATGTATCCTAACAACATTCGTTCATCAGTTAATCGGACATCTTTTAATTCCTAGGATTTAACTCTTGGTATTGAAAAGACGTCTATTTACTAATGAACAATCACTTGCGGAAATAAATTGAATTCTTGCGAAGGAAAGGAATGAAACAATATTGCTATGATGAACCGAAAAAATTAGTTGCAGAAATGATAATCGCACTAGTGCAGGAATGTGCTTACACTACTCCAGGCGTAAATCAGTTAAGATTTCTAGAAAGGGAAATGACTGAAAGTAAATTGAACTGTAATTAAACACGCCACCGATATGTCACACTTGACTATCAAAGAAATGAAACCATAATTCTTATAAAGAAATGAATTACAAACAAATCCACACCTTGCATAAATAAAATCAACACACACACCTTTAACTGAATGAAATCACGAGAGGGAAAACGAGCTGGGTTGGCTAGGCCCTAGCCAACTAGCTCATTTCCTTTTTTAGGAAATGTAAAGCTTCAACGCTTAGAGATGAATCAGTGAAAAATCAAAACGCACAATGTAAACAACATGGTGTAGCTCCTTGTATTAATTTCATTCAGTAAAAATATATTATAAGTGCAGATCTAGCCCAAAAAGTGGGTGACAACACAAAGTTACAAATTTTCGAGAGTTATAGTACCATGGCTATCAATCCATAATTTCCTATCTGAAATCTAGATTTATACAACCCTTTCGGCCTTTTCCATAACATACTGTCATTCTAATTTTAGCCTTTCGACTGAATGAAATAACAACCAACGTTACAAAATAAGCCAACGGATATAATAAAACGCTAAATTATTCGTTGGCCAACAATCCAATCTTTAGTCGTATCCATGATTATCCTCCGCTCCAAATTACACCCAATCACACCATGGCGAATGGGTCGGGGATAAAGTAAAACGCATTAGGTAATGAGCTGTTGCGGATGTCTTGGAGTGGTCGGCTGTCAACAATGTAGGAATCTGCTTGCACTAGACCATGCTGATTTGAGATTAATACATTTGCTTATCGAAATACTTTAGGAACAAAAATATTAGTTGTAAGAATATAAAAGGAATAAAATCTATTTAAAAATAATTAATTAAGTACTTACTAAACCTTAAGTATAAAATATAAACTAGTGTAGGGATATGACAAAGTTCTTGGACTAGTGCAGGTATAAAAAGGTTTATGAGGATAAACAAAGGGTTTATGATCATGATTTTAAGGTAGGAAAGAGGTTAAAAATGAGGCTTTTTCACCAACTAACAATATGTTTGTTCTGTTTGTTCAGTCTTAACTTTCTGACACATGGCATCAAAATACACATTTTGCTGAATCTATCCACAACTACATAAAAATAATCATGACCTCTTTTTGACAAGGAAGACCTTCGACAAAATCCATAGAAATACTCTCCCATGGGCATGAAGGAACCAGGAGTGGTGTGTACAATCCTAGCTTCCTATTACTAGGATTAATGATTTCACATAATGAAAAACCTTTAATAAAACGTGACACACTTTTAAGCATACGAGGCCAATAAAATACCTCTAAATATTTGCCATTGTTTTTCTTACACCAAAATGTCCTGTAATAAGAGAAGTGTGTGATTCCATTATGACATTCACTCTCACCCTGTGGAATACAAAGCTTTCCCAAATGATACAACAATTTATTATGAACATGATAATCTAATTCCTCATTTTGGCGACCTTGACTCAAGTTTGCATAAACATCTTGAAAGTCATTGTCAAATACATATTGTTCATTGTAACTTTCATGTAAATCAAAAGTATTCTTGAGTAAAGTATTTGCATTAATAATAGGCCTAGAAAGCATATAAGAAACCTTGTTGTATATAACTTTCTTATACCTGATGACCAAGTGGAATTACTGCAAGAATCCCATCCATCGAAAGTGCCTTGAGTGTTGCAATTTAGTTTGTGATTGCAAGTATTGCAATGGTTGACGATCGATGTGAATGATGGTTTCCTTCCCCATTAAATAATGTTTCCATTTCTTCACACTTTGAACCAACGCATATAGCTACTTGTCATATGTAGGATTATTTATCACTGCACCATTAAACAATTTTGAATGGAATGAAATAGACTTTCCATGTTGTAAGAGGACTGAACCCATGGCATATTCACTTGCATTGGTTTGAATCTCAAAAGGTTTGTCTCAAGTCTGGTAATGTTAGTATTGGGGCTGAACTGATCTTCTTTTTCAAAGCATCAAATGATTTTTTCTGATTTCCTCCGCACTGGAAGACTTTATTAACACTAGTCAATGCATGTAACAAGCTGCAATAGAAGAAAAATTAGCAATGAACTTCATCCAATATTGTGATGCTCCTAGAAAACTTCTTACCTCGGTGACTGACTTGGGTGTAGGCCAATTCACAATGACCTCAAATTTAGAGGGGTCTATCTTCATCTCACCTCCTCCAACAATTTGTCCCAAATACACTAAAGAAGTTTTACCAAATTCACATTTCAACATCTTCAAAAACAATTTTTATTTTCTCAAGACATCAAGCACCTTTCTCACATGCATGACATGTTCTTCTCATGATTTTTTGAATATCAAAATATCATCTAAGTAAACTATGAAAAAATCATCAAGAAATAGTCTCAATACATCATTCCTATCTCTCATGAAAGTAGTTGGAGCATTGCAAAGACCAGATCGCATAACAAGCCACTAAAGCAATCCTTGTTTAGTTTTAAATGTAGTCTTCCATATGTCCTCTTCAGCTATTCTAACTTGATGATAACCACTTCTTAAGTCTAACTTAGTTAAATAATTTTCATACCTCAATTGATCAAGAAAATCATCAATCCTTGGGAGCGGATAATGATTCTTTATCGTGATTTTGTTGAGTGCACGAAAATCCACACACATGCTCCATGTTCCATCCTTCTTGGGCACCAATATAATCGGTGAACTACATGGCAAGTCAGATGGACGAATGATACTTTTATTCAAAAATTCTTGGATTTTCTTCTTGATTTCTGCACTTTCCATTATCAACATGTGATACATGCCAATGTTAGGGAGTGGAACATCCTGCTATAGTTGTATCTCATGTTGGATTCCCCTCTTGGGAGGTAACCCCTTTGGTTCTTAAAACATCTCGCCATGCTGACTTACGACATCAAACAAATCAGATTTAATTTGTCATCACAACCTTCAAAAGATTAAAAATACTTATCATTCTTTTGTTTGATCATAAGAAGAACAAAGTTTTTTCTTCTGTTTACTAGCCTCTTCATTTTCCCAACATTAACTAAAGAAAGGTTTAGCATTTTGTGATGAGCTCTCACAATATGTTCCACTCCATATTTGAACAAGTGGTACTTGTTCTCATGGCGATAGAAGACTGCTTTCCTGTCATAGAGATATGGACTACCTAAAACAATCTCTAATATGTCAAGCGGTACAACATCTAACTAAACTTCATCAATAAAGTTTGCGGTAATTACAAACCGGAAAATACATTTTATTGTAACCTATAAATTTGTATCCTTGGTTATCCAACCCAAAGGGTTATGGATTATGATGAGGTAAGGTTTCAAGATTTAGCTTCTTGACTAATTCTTCAGATATTAAGTTCGCTTGAGACCTCGTTGGTCAATAATTACTGATGGAATATAAGCCCTCTTAATGGAAAATTGATAGATGTTGCACTATGACATATGATGACATACATGTGCACTATCATATGATGGCATGATGTTGTACTATCATGATGACATGAAGACACGCCATGATGAAGAAGCTCTAATGATCTCTTACTGCCCCAATCACCTTCTACTCTAAAATTTCATGAACTGTCACAAAGAAAAATAAATTTAGATACCTTGGAGGCATACTTTCACAATGAATCCTAGACCATGTTAAAGAGGTTTTTTCCCTCTTTCCAGCAAGCTCTTACTTTCCCTCAAATTCGTAGTGGTTGAAGAGATATCGATTTTTTAATATTATAATATATTTTATCCCAGCCGACCTAAGCCGACTTGTGTAGGCTCATGTTCCTTGGCGAAGGGACGTGTCTTTTCATTTATGATCAAAACTAGTATATATATGACGTCTAGACTTGACATTCAATCATCTTTTTCAGTCAAGGACACAGTGAGAGCTTAGAAGCAACAATAGTTATCAACTCGTGAACTTTCAAACATCAAGAAGAAGGAGCCTATACAAAGCATATTTCTGAATCTACAACCTCTAATTTGAATGAGAATATAAGCCTCGGATCTG
Source organism: Pinus albicaulis (assembly GCA_034641835.2). Taxonomy (NCBI): domain Eukaryota; kingdom Viridiplantae; phylum Streptophyta; class Pinopsida; order Pinales; family Pinaceae; genus Pinus; species Pinus albicaulis. The sequence goes on along the minus strand of JAXQQM020063828.1, from coordinate 25,782 downwards.
TGAGAGTGTACCAGCCTCAGACTTGTCTGCAATTACAGTGACTGTAGTGGTTCGTTTTTAAAGACTGTAGGACAGAGCTTCAGACCAATGAAATAAGGGCTTGGTCCTGTTAATTACACCCTCCATACCTCATAATTGTGTTATATAGCTCGGAGAATCACTTGAACAGGGTTATAAAACCTCATCACATAATTTCAAAACAATGAACCTGAAGTGTAAATTCAATGTTTCTTTTGAGCTTGGACATAAAACATCAGTGGTGTTGACCAGTGCTTCTTTGGATCTCGGATAGGACAAATCTGTGGAGGATTGGAGATACAATTGTGGAAAGCTCGGTGTAATAAATCTATGGTGATACAACTGTGGAATGATCATCATCATTTCAGTGATCAGAGTTCTTTCCGTGGACAACTAGTGGAGGCATGAACAGTCAACAGTAAAGCTTGAAGTGATGGCTGGAGGCCTGTACAAGTTACAAACTTGAAGATCTTGGAAAGTGGAGCAGTTAGTGGTTTGACAATGGAGTTTTGGACAATAAAGAATATTCAGTGAACAAATTGGAAGTTTGGAACAGACTTGTGGAGAAACTGATGTAAGTTACTTATTCATTCTATTTATTAAAAGTTGGAGGATTGGTGTCCTAGGGGTTGGTGCCTCTAAACACAAGGTTGTAGCCTTGAGAAGTATAGGGTCGATGCCCTAGAGGTCGGAGCCTCACCAAAGTCTAAGTTGGTGCTTGGCAACAGGTTGGTGCCTGTTTCATTAAAAGGGTTGGTGCCCTTCTCTCATCTATTGTATACTATTATTATAAAGGGATTGAAGTTCTCTTTAATTCTTAATATCATTATTATATATATCTCTTTGTCTTTAATTGTGAAGAATCTAACTGGCAATAATTAACAATTGAAAAGAAATATTGATTCACCCCCCTCTCAGTATTTCCAATAATTGGTATCAGAGCAAGCTTCTTCATTATCAGCCTAATTGCTGGAAGAAGGGTTCTCAGGCACAATGAAGAACATGGAAGCAACAGGGAAACTGCCTATCTTTGATGGAACAAATTTTAGTTTCTGGAAAAAGAGGATGTCCTACTATCTAATGTCTCTTGGCCCTGAAGTATGGCACTCTGTTTTGGATGGATAAAAAGCTCCCCTCGGTCTTCCAACTGATCCAGATGAAAGAAAAGCCTACATTGCTAATGCCAAAGCTTTAAATTCCATCACTAGTGGAATCACCGATTCCGAATTTACGAAAGTCTTGAACTGTGACTCAGCCAAAGAAGTATGGGATAAATTGGTTTCGCTATATGATGGGGACTCCAAAGTTAAGAAGGCAAAGCTTCAAACCTATAGAAGACAATTCGAGAGTCTAAAAATGGATGATGAAGAAGATATTGCATCATACTTCCTCAGAGTAGCTGAAGTGGTTAACTCTCTTAAAGGACTAGGGGAAAATATTGAAGAAAGCACCATAGTTCAAAAAATCCTGAGATCACTTCCTGACAGATTCAACTCCAAAGTAAGTGCCATAGAAGAAATGAAGGACCTAGATACTCTCAAGATGGATGAACTTCATGGAATTCTTATTGCCTATGAGATGAGGAAAGGGATCCCAAATTTCAAAGAAGCAGCTTTCAAAGCATCAAAATCTACAAAAGAAGGAAAAGGATGGAATTACAACAACGATGAATCAGATACTGAAAACGAGTTAGCTCAATTTGTACGAAGACTAAAAAGGGGATCTAAGCTAAAAGGTAAGTACCCTCTTATTTGTTCAATTGTGGAAGAATAGGTCATTACGTTGCAAAATGTCCTCATAAACATGATAGTGATGATGAAAAGGACTCTAAAAGAATGATGTACAAAAAGAAAGGATTTAATAAGAAGAAATTCTTCTCTAAACAAGATGAGTCTAATGAAGATGAATTCGTAGTCATATAGAGGAAATCATCTAGAAATGTGCATCAGTTCAAAGAAAGCGATGATGAATCAGATGAGGAAAGTAATTATGTTGGAAGCAAAGAAACGCTATTCATGGCATTTACAAATGATGATGACTTAGAAATAGAAGATGAAAGAAACATGGATAGTTTGCTAATAAGTGCCATTGAAGAAAATGAGAATCTACATGAAGATGGACAAGGAAAAACTTCTGATCACTCTCGTTTATGTCGATGATCTAATCTTTGCTAGCAATGATGAAGAAATGAGCCATGAATTTGCTCTAAATATGTCCAAGAAATTCGAGATGTCAATGATTGGTGAGTTGTCTTACTTTCTTGGGCTACAAATATCTCAAACTTCTGCAGGAATGTTTATATCTCAAGAAAAATATCTTAAAGATATGCTTAAAAGATATGGGATGGAATATTGTGCACCTATGAGCACACCAATGACCACATATTGTAAATTAAGCAAAGACGATGATAACCCCCAAATAGATGCAACCCTTTACAGGTTAATAATTGGATCTCTCCTATACTTAACTGCTACAAGACTAGATATTATGCAAACAGTATGAATGGTAGCAAGATTTCAGTCAAGTCCTAAACAATCCCATCTAGAAGTTGTGAAAAGAATTCTCAGATATCTGAAAGTTACAACTGATTTCGGTCTTTGGTATCCTAAGAGTTCAACTCTTATTGTGATAGCTTATTCTGACGCTGATTGGGCCAGAAGCATGGATGATCGAAAAAACACTAGTGGAAATGCATTCTTTATGGGAGATTTTCTTATATCTTGGCTCAGCAAAAAGCAATCATCTATATCCCTTTCTACAGCTGAAGCCGAATATATAGCTGATGTTGATTTTTGTACACAAATTCTATGGATGAAGGAAGCCCTGAAGGATGTCAACATAGAAAATAAGCAACCGATTACTATTTTTTGTGACAATACTAGCGCCATCAGTCTTTCAAAGAATCTGGTGATGCACTCAAGAACCAAACATATTCCAATCAAATACCACTTTCTCCGTGAACAAGTTGTTGAACACAATATCAGGTTGGAATACGTCAATACAAAAGATCAAATTGCGGATATCTTTACAAAACCCCTTCCATAAGAAGCATTTGAGTATCTTTGCCAAAAAATGGGGGTCATTGCTCTTGCATCACATTAAATCAAGCAGCATGTCAGGGGTACAGTATGTTAGGGGGAGCAGCATGTCAAGGGGAGTACTTGGGCACCCCATTTGCCATTGATTTCAAAGGGGGATAGAATTCTATAATATTTCCATCAATGAAAAAGGGGGAGATTGTTGGTCAATAATTGTCATTAATGGAATATAAGCCCTCTTGATGTGCTCTCTTAATGGAAAATTGATAGATGTTGCACTATGACATATGATGACATACATGTGCACTATCATATGATGGCATGATGTTGTACTATCATGATGACATGAAGACAAACCATGATGAAGAAGCTCTATTGATCTCTTACTACCCCAATCACCTTCTGCTCTAAAATTTCATGAACTGTCGCAAATAAAAATAAATTTAGATACATTGGAGGCATCCTTTCACAATGAATCCTAGACCATATTAAAGAGGATTTTTCCCTCTTTCCAACGAGCTCTTACTTGCCCTCAAATCCTAGTGGTTGAAGAGATATTGATTTTTTAATATTATAATATATTTTATCCCAACCGACCTAAGCCGACTTGTGTAGGCTCATGTTCCTTGGCAAAGGGACATGTCTTTTCATTTATGACGTCTAGACTCGACATTCAATGTAGTATTCCCAAATGGGGAAAAATAGGCTCGGTGAGGGGGAATATCTTAAGATATTTCACTATGGAATCATAGAAATATGGAATTACACCAATAGTCTAAACCCGAGATAGACCGGTAGGGCATTATCGAATGCATCACTGGCCACAAGGAAGGGTGAAATCCGCAGGCTTCCTCGCCCATTCCAGACCCCGTCTATAGAAGATTGGTGAAACAAAAAAAGTGTGGGAATGAAACACTTCCTTCTTATATTTTTCTACTCTTATGAACTCCAGATCTACAGATCTAAATAATGGATCCAAATGGAATAAAAAACCAAACAAGTGAGAAGCGGGAAATTCCACTCTCAGGAAAATCTGCAATAGGCTCAAGGAGGATGCTGTATAAGCAAACCAGTGTTAAAATAACGCAGACCAGGGCTGGGTTCCCTTATTTTAGGTTGTGTGGGACCTCCATGCAGAGTTTTAGCAAAAAAAAAGGGTTTAGAGGGCTAAAAAAGATCTCCCACAATCAACACTAGCTGAAAGTCAGCTAAAGGAGAGAGCTGGGTTAATAGAGAAACCCTCCTTTAGGAAATGCGCAGTTTCTGCTAGAAGTCACTAGAAATCAGCCATTAAACTCATATTATAGTATGTCAGTAGGAAATCAGATCCATAATGAAGTTCCTTTGTAGAAGCATGGAATTTACATGAAGCAAGAGCAAGAATCCTTTAGAAATTGTAGCAATAACACATGGAAAAGCTGTAGAAAGACTTGACAACGTTTTATATGAGGAGCTTCAACTGATGTAGGTTAAAAATAAAATATACAACTGATATATGACTGAAACATCAGATCCATACCAGATCTAGAAACTACTCAGCCTTCTTAACAAGATCCCCTTGGGGTTTTATCAAAATATTGCATAATAAAGTGTAGATCTAGCTTTTATACACTGAACTGTAGAAAACTTTAGAGATTTCTGAAGATGGCTTTCATTAAATTATATATCATATCTGAACATGAATATATCAGTAAGCTAATTTAAAAATCCTCAAGATGAGAGGCAAGCCTCAATCACCTGAGTTTCAGTACAATGAGAAATCTAAACAACAGTGAAACATGTACATGAAAATAACGCAGTTCATGGAAGGGACTGCGCAGTAGCTAGAATGAATTGATACAACGGATAAATATTACAGATCTAAAATCAAAATGAGAGTGAGATCCTCTTCCGGGTGGTCACAAGACACCCTCCCTGAGAGAAATCTCCTCTACACAACTAGATCTTTCAGATCTAGTTCCCCCACTTGCTGCAACTCACAAGCAGCTGCAAAACCCTCAACAGGACCAGTGCTGCTATAGAGATGAAGCTTGGCCATAATGCTGGATAGTGGAGAGATGCACCACAATCTCCTCCAAAGAGCTACCTCCATGTAAGGAGAGATGATTCCTAAACAGAAATCCTCTTCCATTAGGCTAAATAGCCAAGAGACTTGAGTTGCCGCAACAACTTCTCAAAATTCTTCAACAACCTTTGCTTGTTGCCTCTCCTTATATTTATAACATGAGGGCTTGCAAAAACCCTAAACCATATTCTTCAACTTATCCTCTTTCACACATGAGATCCTCTTCTAGAAGTGCGTTGTGGTTGATGGATAAGCTTTGCTCCAATCTACGCTCGTAGGTGGGGCCAAGTTTGACCCATTCAAATGAATTTCCCCTTTTTCACACTTAGGGGTGTTTAATATAATAGCCCAAATTTGACCCCTTTCACATTGGGCTTGTATTTATGCTTAGCTTAGGAGTTTAATAAACCTCCTTCACATACTTTTATTCATGAATAAAGCATACCGATAATAAAATGCAATATTCCCATGAGCCGCAAAAATTGAGAATATTAGTCTCCCCCCGGAAAGATGTTTCTTGCCCTCAAGCAACTCCTATTGTAGATGCAAACCAACTATTCCCTCCAAATGGCATCCACATAAGGAAGGCTTCCTCTATTTTCTGCAATAGGTCATTTATGTTTGGTTCCAAATTTGTCTTCTACCAATGCATGAGATGACTTCCAACCGTGAGGTTAGGTGTCCTCTTCTTACCATGAAGCACAAGATGACAAATACATGATGTCCAACATCATCACAAACACACGAGAGAAATAAAGTAAGGTAGCTCCTCCCATAAAGGAAAAGCCTCATCATACATAACATTCCTCCATCCCATGTTTGTGAACTTGAATAAGCATTGCTATGCCTTCATTCTTAGCCCCGTTGGCCTTTTTTGGATCCAAACTTCATCATTTCAACGTTATGCAAAGAAGAAGCAAAGGAGTAATATGGGTAAACAAAAGATGTAAAACCATATTCTCCCAAAATCAACCACCGAGAGCAAGGCCCTTTGCTGCCATCCTCCATCTCCTCCATGTAGGATGGACAAGCCATGCTTCCCAAAAGATGATGTGCATGCCTTCTTTGCCGCAAGTTATCTTTGATACATAAGGCATGAACCAGAAAAATTATGAGTCATGGGGTGGTCACCATACTCATTCAAAAGAATCAAAGCAATAAGGGATCTTTTTTTCCCTCTTTCCTTCTTATATGCATTATGAAAATAATCCATGGTAATGGACATATGATATGTCACATCAGCCCAATACAAAGCACCATCATCAATGCACATCTTGAGATGATCATGCCAAATTTCTCACCATGCAAAGCACATAGACATAGGAGATGTCGTGTGGTGGCCATACCTTCTCAAGTGAAACAAAATTGTACATGCCTTCTCTTGCTGCAACATAACATTGAAATCCAAGGCATGATTCAGTAAAAATAATGGGCTATTGGGTAGCAACCATACTCACCCAAAATCGGGCCATAGCAACAAAGACTTTGAAGCCTTCTTGCTTCATCAAAGCATGTGGGTCTTAGAGCAACAATACAATGAGGAACATGTAAAATGCCTCATAAAACACAGCTTTAAGCAAGCTCCTCATACCACATCATGTGGGAGTCATTCCTCCTCCCAAGCCAAAGTTCATGCATGAAATATACCTCCAAATGCAAATGCATGTGGACATATGAGACATACTTCAAGCATAGGTGAATACATGGACATAAGATTTAACTTTTGATGTCCAAAACTCCCTCTAACAATCACATCATCCATGCTCCCTCTTCATATGATCTACTAATGATGTACCAAACATGAGATAAGAGAATGAGAATCCTTGGGTAGAGATCATGCTTACCCCAAGGCAACCAAAGGCCGCCATGACTCCTTATACATTTCATAACCGCTTCTTCAAGGCATAGATCAAAAGAATAGGTGCCTTTCAAGAGTGATAGGAGTCTCCCAAGGGAAACCGAAAGGTAACCAAGCTTTCGCTGGTCCATATATGTCTACAAGTGATCATGTGACCCCTTTCTCACCATCCTCATCCACTCACTCAAATATGGAAGTTGAGTGATGTATTGAAAAATCGTGGCATTCTCCATTTGCGTAATACCATCTCCTAGAACCCAATGAAGAAATTTGCATCTCATGAAATACTAAAATTCATCTTCAATGAGATATCTTAGTGAGACCTTCCTCTCATGTATGATCCTCAAAAACCATGATGAAGCTTTGGATCTCAAAGCAACACCTTCAACACGCTCCAAGAATGATGAAGCCTCTTTTGTCACAAACCCACTATGTGACAAATACGTGATATACCTTTGCTTCAAATCAGCACTTTTATCTAACCCTTGGCTATGCATGGATCTTGAAATAATATGGGCTGAAATCTCATGCATACCTTGGATCAACCGATATATGGGAACCTCTTAACGTAACACAAGATTTCCTCCATCCGTATCAATGATGCCTCCAACACGCCGGGTAAGAATGATGGCCTCCCTTCTTCAAGTATACCAGACACTCGGAATCTTTCTTCTCCTCCTCATGCATATCTTGATTCATGCATGGGACCCCATATGATAAGGACTCAAGACTACTTTGCAAAGATGCAAGTGCCTCTCCTCTAGATGCAAGCTCCTTAGCAAGCAAGTAGTGAAAAACGGAGATCTCTTGCCCAAAGTGACAAGATTGACATTCTCCTTTGTTTCCTTGGGAGATGTCTCTTTGTAGCTCATCTTCTCCCCTTCTCATAAAACTCCTTGAGATTTTTCTTCAATACTCTTCAATGTTTGAAAAAGGAGCAATGAGATCTCTTCTTCACCATTCTCCCTACCTTGTGATGACAGGAAATGCATAGTTCTTCCACTTCATCTTGAAACCCTTCAGAGTTTCTTTGCATCTCTTTCTTCATTGCTATACCTCTCACCTTCTTCAAAGAAAGTGGGAATAGTGGATCTATGAGGAGATCTAGGATCCTCCGATCTTCCGCTTTGTCGATAGGAAGTGCTAGGGCTTCCTTCTTCTTCTAGAAATCTCATGCGCCTCTTATTGCAACTTGCTTCTTCTCGAAAGCCTCTAGGAGTCTCGTGCTTCTTCTTCCTATATTCTAATTTACCTCTTGGGAGAGGCCCTTCTTAGATCTGAAAAATGATGAGAATAATATCATCTTCTCCATCAGACTTTTCTTCGCTTCTTCTCTTTGATTCACCGGGTAGCTTGATCTCACAGGTTGTGCCAAAGATCATGCTTTGATACCAATGTAGTATTCCAAGTGGGGAAAAATAGTCTCAGTGACGGGAATATCTTAAGATATTCCACTATGGAATCACAAAAATATGGAATTACACCAATAGATATAAACCAGAGATAGACTCGGTAGGGCATTTATCGGATGCATCACTTTCACAAGGAAGGGTGAAATCCAAAGGCTTCCCGGCCCGCTCTGCACTCTATTTATAGAATATTGGTGAAACATAGAAAGTGTGGGAATGAAACACTCATCTTAGATTTTTCTTCTCTTAGGAACCTTATATCGTCATATCTAAAGAATGGATAGAAAAGAGAAGAAAAAACCAAACAAGCAAGAAGCGGTAAATTACACTCTCGTAAAAAATATACAATAGGCTCAAGGAGGACGCCGTATAAGCAAGAAATGTAAAAATAACACATAACTGAGGATGGGTTCCATTATTTTAGGCTATGTGGGACCTCCATGCAGATTTTCAGAGAGAGTTTAGAGAGCTTAAAACAGTATCTCCCACAATCAACACTAGCCGAAAATCGCCTAAGGAGAGAGTCAAGTTAATAACGAAACCCTCCTTCGAGAATTGCGCAGCTTTCTCACTGGAAGACACCGGAAATCAGAAATTAAAATCATGTCATAGTATGGCAGCAAGAAATCATATCTATAATTAATTTCCTTTGTAGAAGCATTGAATTTACTTGAAGTAAGAGCAAGAATCCTTCAGTATATTATAACAGATACACATGGAAAAGCTCGCAGAAAGACTTGAAAACATTTTATATGAGGAGATTCAAATTTCGCTGTAGGTTAATATTCATATCTACAACTGATATATGTGTGAGAAATAATATCCATACCAGATCTCGGAAACTACTCACCTTCTTAACAAGATCCCCTTGGGGTTTTATCAAAAATAATGCATAAATAAGTGTAGATCTAGCTTTTTAATATACCGAATAGTTTAAAAAATTCGTAGATTTCTCGAAGATGGATTTCATTAAATTTCATATCAGATCTTAATATAAATAGATCATAAAACCGCTTTAGAAATCTTCAAGTGAGAGGCAAGCCTCAATCACCGTAAAAGCAAGTACAATGAGAAATCTAAGCAAAGCAGTTGAAACATGTACAAGAGAATAACGCAAAGTTTCTCTAAAGAAAAAACGCAATAGCTTGAATAAAATGTTACAAAGCAGATAATAAGTATAGATATGAAATCAAAATAAGAGTGAGATCCTCTCCCGGCGGTCACAAGACACCCTCCCCCGAGTGAAATCTCCCTCTAAACAACTAGATCTTGCATATCTAGTTCCCCCACTTGTTGTAACTCACAAGAGGCTACAAAAACCTCAATAGGACCAGCTTCTTCTATAGAGATGAAGGTTGGCCATAATGACGAATAGTGGAGAGATGCATCACAATCCCCTCCAAAGAGCTACTCCATGGAAGGAGAGAGGATTCCTAAACAGAAATCCTCTTCCCTTAGGCTAAACAAACTAAGAGACTTGAGTTGCCGTAGCAACTTCTCAAAATTCTTCAACAACCTCTGCTTGTTGCCTCTCCTTCTATTTATAACATGAGGGCTTACCAAAACCCTAAACCATCTTCTTCAACTTATCCTCTTTCACACATGAGATCCTCTTCTAGAAGTGCTTTGTGCTTGATGGATAAGCTTCCCTCCAATCTAGTGCTATAGGTGGGGCCATGTTTGACCCATTCAAATCGATTTCCCTTTTTCACGCTTAGGGGTGTTTAATATAATAGCCCGCATTTTTTCCCTTTCACATTGGGCATGTATTTATTCTTAACTCAGGGATTTTAATAAACCTCCTTCACATACGTTTATTCATGAATAAAGCATACCGATAATAAAATTAAATATTCCCATGAGATGCAAAAATTGGGAATATTACATTCAATCATATTTTTTCGTCAAGGGCACAAAGTTGAGAGCTTAGAATCAACAAAATTTCACAACTTGTGAACTTTCAAACATCAAGAAGAGGGAGTCTATACAAAGCATGTTTCTTAATCTACAACATCTAATATGAATGAGAATATAAGTCTTGTATCTCGTGAGAGTGTACTATTAGTCATCAATATTTTTTTCCCTCGTTTTGGTGACTAGATCCCTTGTCTAGGTTTTCTAGAAGCTAATCTCAATCCGTGAATTTTTCATCTAGAAAACACCTCAAAATTTTTTTTTGTCTTCTTACCCCTCTCTTGCATATTAAGGTGGAAGTGGTCTTCTGCTTTTCATTCCCGCCCTAAATCAACAAACCTTCCTTTGTACATGACTATCACAAGCCTTGTACCTCTCGATATTAGTTTTCCCCTCGCTTTCACACAGCTTTCACCGTCTAGCATAAATCAAGTTATTTACTCCTCTCTCACCGCTTATTTTTCCATATAATGACCTAAAAATATCTCGTAAATCCCTCAAAAATTATGACAAAGTCTCTAGGTCTAGGTGGTGGTGTTTAGGACAAACACCTTGAGAAAAGCTATCTCTAGTCAAAACCCCGTCTTCAAATATCGCTAGCCATCATTTATTATTATCCGAAAAACAACCCTTTGTCTATCTATAGGTCATACACCATCAAAGAGGTTGTTGTGTTTTGTTTCAAGCAAAGATCGAAATGTTAAATTCAGAAAAAGCGTAGTTTTAGGTCTTATTTCCAAAGAAAGAAGATCAATTGAAATTTAAGGCATTATCATCATGACACTACAAGAAGGAACTCCAATGATCAAAGATATTTTAACAATGCGTCACAGGGGTGCTAGTATGAATGGATCAAATTAGTGTTGGGCAAGATAAACTTCGAGAAAGACTTCAACCGTAGCAGCTCACCGTTGGAAATCAAAAGAGAATGCAGCTTTGCAAAGAAAGGAAACTCACCGGACTAAATCCCTACAAAGTCAAAGCACCAAAAGGTCAAAAAGTCCCCATCATGGAAAAAAGATACAAAGATCGTAAAATCACCGCCTCCAACAACTCAAAATGGAATTTTTACATTTATTTCCAAAAAGGTGAGCCATTTCCTAAAATCGCCTTATGCAACCAACACAGTTTTCAAGAAGTTGTCCCTACAAAGAAAATGAAAAATCACCTTTCTTTAGGTTGTAAAAGACAAAGTTTGCTTTTACACAAAAAAACCGAACATGCTAATGTATAGGTGTTCTAGCTTTTCGTCAAGAAGTTGATTATGCAACAGATCTAAATTTTTTTTAAAGGTCGAAACTTCAAGGTTAAAATAGAGATAAAAGTAAACAATACGACTTACAAGGGCCTCTTTCAATTGTAAGAAGAAGGCTTTTCAATAATGAACGAGAGAAAGAAAAAGACCTAGATTCAAAGGTCTCCTTCAATCATAAACACGAGTACCCACTCAGCCTTTAGATGCCTCCTTTAGTAATAGAGAAAGGGGGCATGAGCATTTCTATTTTCAAATGGACTCCTTCATAACAAGTAGAGGGCCCACAGATAGCCCGCTTAAAGACAAATATTCAATTGATGAACAGACAAAGACATTGTTGTTTGAAATACTTCCTTCACTAATAAGCCGAGGGCCTAGAATTTGGTGTAAAAACAACACCTCCTTCATGTACAAGCAGAGGATGCAAGGATAAATTTGGAAAAAATAAGCACATAGGCGAGACAAACCATGTGTCATGCCTAGGCCGCTTTTGCTTCAAATGGTGTTTCTGACCAAACATAGGTGAAATTGAAAAAAGTGAGAGAGATTTTTGTGCATCATAGGCTAATAAAGAAAAACCTTCTTCAGCTTTTTACATAGGTATCATGGCTTGGGAGAAAATGTAAAAAATACAAGTGTCACGTGGAGAATTTCAAAGACAACTGAGTAACCTTGGGTAAATCTCATTTTCTCGCGTATGGAGTATCCAAATGACTTGCTTCATGAGTCAAATGACAACTAGACTTTGAGAAATTTCCAATGAGCTATTATGAGCTCAATTTTGAATTGAGGAAGACATCCAAAAGTGGTCCGCAACATCACTATGCATTTCTCAACCAGCTTTTCACCATTTTTTTGACCAGATGTTGGGACATTCATTTTTGAACAACCAAATGAGCACAAAATGAAAAAAATAAAGAATATTTGGAAATTATACTTCCATAGCTTTTCAACGAGCCATCCCGGCCCAATTATGACACCGGAAGGCTTCCAAAAGCTTGCTACAAAAGGTGCTACGTGCCTATGCACAGGAGCGTCGCACCTCTCCAAAAAGCCTCCAAAAGTGACAAAAAACTATTTTTTTTCTCAGAATTTGGGTTTTTCAACACAATAAGGAGGTTTCAAAGGTATTTTTCATTCCCTTGCATCTCAATTTTGGTCTTGAAGTTAATTTGAAATCCAAACTTAAAAAGAAGAAAAAACAGAATTCTAAAAAAAAGGAAAGAGGCATATTTTAGTTTGGAAAACTTGGGTGTTGAGTGGATAAAGAAATCAAATAGCCTTTCTCAAAGGATAACACTATCAGATCAAAGACCTCCTTCTAGAGAAGAAAGGGAACCCCTCACAATCCCTAAAGAATTCTCCCTTGAATGACAAGCATAGAATTTGTTTTGAATGATAAACATAGTTTGTCTAAAGAGAAACAAACAAAGCTTGTCCATGGAAATTTTTCATTTTGTTAAACAGTAGGTCAAAAAGAGCCCATGTAGTTGTCAAAAATTGCCTCCTTCATGATAAGCAGAGAGGACCAGCAGAAACCGGTTCAATAGACAAATCTTCAAATGATGTAGCAATTTTGAGATGGATGAAGTTTCTATGTTTAAGAGGACTTCCTTCAAATAAGCAAAGGGTCAAAATTCATCAAATATTGATAGTGTTTGGAAACATTGGTGAGTAATGGGCGACTTTGGGGAGATAGTGTTTGAAAGAGTGCATTCACAAACAAACCAAGGCTAGTTTGTTTAAAAACATTCCTCATTTACAAAATAGAGACATGCCCTTAGAAAAATTGTAAGAGGTTGAAAGCCTAATGTATACATAAAGCGCCCATGCAATTTGTCAAACAAGGCCTCCTTCATAACAAGCAGAGAGCCCACTTCCCACAGACTGCGTATGACCTCCTTCAAAATGAGCAACATGGTCAAGTTGCCCAATGTTAATTCTTTGGTTGAGAAAAAAGTGTCATTAATACATAGTGAGAGCCTTTTTTTTCATGTCAAATGGAGTTTTCAAAAACAATGCTATTTGAAAAGGGAAAAGTTATTTTATTTCAATACAAAGGAAAAGGCACAATTTGAAAATCACCACAACGAGGGAAAGGGCATTCAAAAACGTTTAAAAGGAGCTATAAAAGCTCTCAAAAATTAAAATATCATTTTCTATTGTGCAAGGGGACAAAGAAAAACGTTTTTTTTCAAACCTTGGGCGAGCAAAGCTATGAGAAATTGAAGGCGCAATGCGCCTATAAGTTAGCGTGATGTGCATGTAAGCGCCTTTACAAGGGCTTTTCGCACACGGCGCGATGCACTGTAGCAGCGTGCGACGTGCATGTGCATGTCAACCAACTAGCTCCGCCCCGGGCGTTCAGTCGGGTGCCCGTGCCTCGACCCCACAAAGACCAAGACAACAAGCGTGTGTTACGTGCCCCGTGCAGCAGGGACCGTAGCACCACTCAACACACCTTCATTTCATCCCAAAGCATATTTGTGGCATAGTAAACTTATCTCCAATGTAGCCCATACATTTTTAAGAGGTATTTTACTGTTTTCCTCACCTAAGTTGTCGATCTTGAAAGGGTTAAGAATCAATTTTGTTAAGGAAGAGAAACAGCTGATTTCAAAAGGGTAAAACAATGATTTCAAAAGGGAAAAAATAGTGTTTGAGGAGAAAGGGATTTTTATTCGTTGAAAAGCCTATTTTAATTAAGAATATCTTGAAAAATAAGTTTAAAATAGGAAACAATGTGTTATAAAACGGTAAAGGCTTATTTTCATTTGGAAAAAAAAGCATATTTTTCTCGTTGATAAGGTAAAAACACAGCTTTTAGGGAAAAATATTGATTTTCATTCAAAAGGACTTGTTTTGATCAGTTGATATAAAAGACAAGTGAGTTCAAGGATTAAACATAAAGTTTGTTTTCAAAATATAACCTTTTACCAAAACCCGCTGTTTGAAGTAGCAAGGCCTTTTTTCAGCTTAAAAAATTGTCAGGGGTTGGAGTGGTTAAAGTGAAGCACGAAATCCCTAGAAGGAGGAAAGAAGTGGTTTATGCTAAAGAAGAAAAACTTGTTTTGGTAAGTCACTGAAAGGAATCAAAAACAAATATGCCTCCAAGGAAAGGGCTAAGGAGGTAGGCCAGCACAATTTGAACCCACTACTATCAAAGAGATCACTACATCCCCGTCAACCTTGTCCTATTTTCAAGAAGTGAGTCGCCTCTACTTTTGAAAAAAAATCCAAGAGGTTACTAACTTCCATCTCCTATACCGAGTTATTTTCCCCGAAGATTAGATGGAGAGCAGTCCACATTGAAAATCAAGGTTTTGTTCTTACTCCTAAAGCAATAGAACAAGGCATCCCGTATGAAAGAGACAAAAAGATAGTGGTTGTTGAGAAAGGAGGCCTATTTACAGCTTTAAAGACCTATTTTGATTTGAAAGTGGAAAGAAAGAGTCTAATCAAAGCAATGATAAGAATGAATGTAAGGTGATAGTAAGGCCAACAACCAAGAAACAAGATGAAAACAATGATAATGAAGATAAGGGCGATCTTCATAAAGGAGTCGAACAACCGATGATGGTAAAGATGATTCACAAAAGGATGGAAAAAATCATAGATAAAGGAGGATAAATTCCCCAAGGGAAAAGTGAGGAAAACAATGAAAATAGTGGCAACATGCAAAAAAGCAGTATGAAGGCAGCCACAGTGATGACAAACAAGCACAAAACAAAGGAGCCAAACTCAAAACCGCCCAAGGAGGCGCTCGACGGAAAAAAAGAGGAAAAATGAAAATCTCAGCTTCAAATCCTAGCTCAAGCTTCCATGCATGATTCTAGAAACCCATAAGGGGTTTGCTCACCAAAATTGAGAAAATTCGACATGATCTTGTTTTTTGTGTTTTTTGGCCCTAATTGCACATTTTTTCTAGGCACCGCCATATTTGCTAGGAGCATCCTCAGCTCATGAAAGTAATCTTGGTAGATGTATTTAATTTGGGGGCATATACTCACAAATTTTCAGATCAAAAGAAGTTGTTTTGGTCCCCCAAAGAGGTAAAAAACAATCGCATTTTACCTTCTCGCCTCAAATATCAACAATTGAGACTCTCCTAGATTTTTTTTCACTCATACCACCTTTTGAAAGACTTCTAGGGATCAGTTTTGGAAAAATAAAGTAGTTCCAGTAAAGTAGACATCCTGGGCTTTCCAACTAGCTATCACGGGCCTTGTTTCAACATCGGGAGGTCCCTCAAAAGTTTTTTTCAAAACATGATTCTTTCTATCGCTACGCTCCCGTAGCATTTTGACTAAATTTGAATATGACCATCCAAATGTGCGTTTAGCTATTTTTTTAACTCCATGTTAGAGATTAAAGTCAAATTTATTTCTATTATTAGCTTAAATAGATATTTTTTGAAGATATTTTGTGCCTTGGGCTTTGCAAAGCCTCAAGGACAAAATCAGATATTTGTATTAGGCCAATGGCCTTCTAGATGCTCTAGGATAGTTTCTTTCTCTTTGGCCTATATATTCCAAGAGAATTAATTGTAACAAGAGGCTAAACTTGATGTTATAGAGCAATACATAGTATTACAAGATTTGAAGAAATACTTTGTCTCATGAAGTGGATGATTTCTTGTTTGACTTGGATGGTGGAGGAGGACTGTTTGTAGGATTCCATGGCTTGGTGAATGGTATTGTGTTCCTTATCTGTTATGTTTCCTTAGTTTATCATACATGTTTTCATGCTTCTTGCTTGCTGTAGGTCAGTAAAGAATAGATTTGAGACATGCCCATGGAGGCACCTCAAGTTTCCTGATTCATTACAGCTTCTATGTTTTTCTTCTTTCTTGGTTATGTCAAAGAATTCTTAATTGCTCTTTGGTACCCTAAGAACTTGTTATCAGTTTCATTAATGGTTATTATGTATGCTATCTAGTATGATTCACGGTATGCCCTGCTTACTCATAGCTAATCAAAACTCCATTTCTGAAATCTCTCTCTGAATTATTGGTTGTTTAGTTAAGTCAAAGGGGTCTTGTTTTGATCTTGCCCTTTTTCCATGCTTTGCAGTCTTATTTCAAAGTTCCCGATAGCTCAAGATATGATGTTTAGGATTTCCCTCTTCATAGTTTGAGTTGTTTGTTTGTCTTATTTTTTTCCTCTAAAAAATTTGAAGGCAAAAGTTAGAGGGTCTTATACTTCTATGCATCGCTCCGATTGTTTATTTTATGCATCTATTATTTTGAGTTTCATTTATAGTGATTAATGGTTAGCCCTACCACATGAATGCTTTGATTTTAAACTTTTGATGCATAAAATCTCTTTGTCTTGCACAACTTCAGAGCTCATTGCACCTCAAAACCACCCAAAAGATCCATTGACTATGCTAAATCGGCCCTGCGATACACTTTGTCTTGTTGTCTAGGCATTCTTAGCTTTGGTTTGACCCCATATACCCGTTGATCTCGATAAATTATCTTTCTATCGATGCTCACTAATCGGTTTTCACCCTCCAAACACAAAACAAACAAACCTACACTTAACAACTAGCCTAAAATAAATCATCCAAAGTGAACAAGCTCACATCCTTCACATAATAGAGAGAGCCCTCTCTAAGTCTAGGAAGGCTAGGTCCTAGGACTCCAAAGACTGGTCTGATGTTACCTTGTCATTTGGTTTACCAATATGCCAAATCACCTAGACCCTAACATTTACCAAATTTCAGACCTGTCTACAATTACAGTGACTGTAGTGGCTCGTTTTTTAAAAGACTGCAGGACAGAGCTTCAGACCAGTGAAATAAGGGCTTGGTACTATTGATTACACCCTCCATACCTCATAATTTTGTTATATAGCTCGGACAGCCACTTGACCAGGGTTATAAAACATCACCACAGAATTTCGGAATAGTGAACCTGAAGTGTAAATTCAGTGTTTCTTCAGAGCTCGGATAGAACACATCAGTGGTGTTGACCAGTGCTTCTTTGGATCTCGGATAGGACAAATCTGTGGAGGATTAAAGATACAACTGTGGAAAGGTCAGTGTAATAAATCTGTGGTGATACAACTGTGGAATGATCATCATCATTTTAGTGATTAGAGTTATTTCTGTGGACAGCTAGTGGAGGCATGAACATTCAATAGTAAAGCTTGAAGTGATAGCTGGAGGCCTGTACAAGTTACAAACTTTAAGATCTTGGACAATGGAGCAATTAGTGGTTTGACAGTGGAGTTTTGGACAGTAAATAATATTCAATGAACAAATTGGAATTCTGGAACAGACTTGTAGAGAAGTCGATGTAAGTTACTTATTCATTCTATTTATTAAAAGTTGGAGGATTCGTGTCCTAGGGGTTGGTGCCTCTAAACACAAGGTTGTAGCATTGAAAAGTATAGGGTCGAAGCCCTAGAGGTCGGAGCCTCACCAAAGTCCAAGTTGGTGCTTGGCAATAGGTTGGTGCCTATTTCATTAAAAGGGTTGGTGCCCTTCTCTCATCTATTGTACACTATTATTATAAAGGGATTGAAGTTCTCTTTAATTATTAATATCATTACTATATATATCTCTCTGTCTTTAATTGTGAAGAATCTAACTGGAAATAATTAACAATTGAAAAGAAATATTGATTCAATTTCTCAAGTATTTCCAACAAGACCCACTATCAATAGTGTGTCAATTTTTGTATGTTTTGAGATCACTCTTACATGAAACAACTCTATTCTTGTTTCTTCACTTGGAGTATTACTGTGACAATTTGATGAACTAGTACTTTCTATGGATTCTTTTCCCTTTGTGACCATGGCTGCAATTTTAGTCTCATCTCCTGAGTTAGATCCAAGATCTTTTTATGTGGTAGCAATTGTCTTTTATTTCCCCTTGTAGTTGAATTTCTTAGGCCCCAATTCTGGATGAAGCTTCCAACGATGGGTTTCATCATGACCCTCTTTGGAACAATGATTACATGTGGTTTTCTCCCCTTCTTTTCTAATGGATGCATTTTTATTTTTTTTTACCCTTGACACCCTTTCCTTTTTCACCACTCTTAAATGGTTTCTTTTTACCCTCTTCTTGTAATTTTTTCCCTCTTGCCTCAAGGTGTGTAGCTTGCACACAGACCTCATCTAGACTAGTGGGATTGAACATAAGGATGGTATGTTTTAGGTACCTATGCAAACTCCCTATGTACTTCAGCAAAGTTTCTTGACTATGCAAATGAACACCTAACATAAGAGCTCTTCTCCTAAATTCATGAGTGTAATCTTGCACACTTTGACCTTTCAATTTTCTAAGGTTTTGCCAACTCATAATAGTTTTTTTCATGTAAGCTAGAGGATATAATTTCCTTTTAATGGCAGCAATTAAAGTTGACCAAGACATTGATATCTTACCATTTTTCTTAATCTCCTTCACGTCTTTGCTCTCCCCAATCGTAAGCGCAAGAAGTCACTCCTTGATTGCAAAGGAGTAAGCCTTACACATCATAGTTCATTTCAAAGCAAAAGATTTTTAATGGTAGGATGGCTTCTTAAAGAGTTTGAAATGATTTCAATTCTTTTAGACCTTCATGGATTTGGCAAGTTGTGGCAAGTATAAATTGTATGGACAAATTTGTAGTATAGGGGAGAGGATTGTGACAGCTAGCACTCAATCTAAGAAATATACATATCCTAAATCAGTCACACAACGATAAGAGTGGTCTTTTACCTAAACTCTGTTTTATGTAAAAGAAACAACATTTAGAAATCAGAAACCATGCATAAAGAATCTCATAAATCCTTCATGAAACCTTCACTAGCATGCTCTACACAACATATAGATGATTTGCAGAAGACTTAACAATACATAATTAACTATTAGATCCTCTAACAGTGCTCTTACTCGTACTTGCTAGCTGCTACAACTCATAAATTAGATGAATGAAATAACAAGAGAAACACACCATACATTAGATAGTCCTTGAAACACAAAGTCCTCCAGCATGAAGTACAAAAGGAGTTTTCTTTATTATGAAAAAGCCTTCAGGTCAACCAAAATCCAACCCTAAAATGGTATTTACAAATGATATTTATAGAGAGAGGCACCAACTCCATCTCTCCTAAAAATAAGGGTCCACTCTTCCTCTCATTACATAGGAGTTATAGCATATTAAAAACATATCATATCGAAATATAACTAACAGGACATATGTAGATAGGAAGAAAGAAGATAATTAGAACTGTGTTGTTGAGTGTGCTGGAAACCTACCTACTTTTCTGTTGATTTGTCTCTCAGTGATCTTGGTTCTTTAAAACCCATGTATCTTCATTAAATGTGTCATTTAACAACCTCAAAACCACTTATCAACCATCAATTCACATGTCCATATCATTAGGAGTCCTTATCATCCCTAGACTAGCTCAAAAATTCTACTGACAATTGTCGAAAATCATTTAAAACAGATGCTACCAGAACTTCAGGTAAAAACATGTAACTATGCAAAAACTATAATGCTACCGTAACTTTCGGTAACGCTCTATTTCATTTTCAAAAATGCACAGCAAGATACTTGAAAAATTCTGCATAGATTAAAACATTCTGAAAATTGAGTTGTTCCAAAATATAACTAATAGTCAAAAAGATACTTCATTGGGACATCCTTTTAACTCTCCTCCATATGAGCTGCAACTTCTGCAAGCTTGTCTAAATTTTTTTTTCTGTCAATTGTTGATTGTGACTTTGTAGTAATGGTGGTTGTCTCTTTTGCAATGGCTTTTTTCTCTTCTGAGCTCTTCTGGATTTTTCTTCTCTTGGAGATTCCTGTTTGCTGGCCTGAAGGAGCTTTACCCTTTTCTTTCCTCTTGAACCCACTAGATTCTACAATTGAAGGAGTTATAGTATGTAACCCTTCAGATTGCTTCTCCACATCTATGACTTTTGTCATCAAACTTGGGTTATGTAGGGCTTTGGATCTCAACCTAAATTTTTTGTTGGCTCTTGTATGTCTTTTCCCGCTACCAACAATTGGTCTTGCATCCTTTTGTCGTTTCTTGCTGCTAGTATCATATCCTACATCCTTCAGGAGCTCCTCATCTTATTTGTTGGGCTGATAATCCTTCTGAACCTTATACTGAATGTTTTCTCCCGGAACTTCCGACGGCACTTGTTCTTTTGATTTTTCTACAGTTGTTGTCTTTCCTCTCTGTGCTCTGGCATAAACCTTGGGAAAAGGAGAAACAAGAGGCACAATATTCACTTATTTGGGCTTGCTAATAGATGAGCCTTCTCCTTTTTCCAACTTCTCTTCAACTTTGGTTGGGGGAATCTTTTCCTTTTACTTTTTGTCCTTAGCCTTTTTGTAGATATTCACCTTCTTTTCTTTTTTTTTAGTCCTTTTACCAACTGATGAAGTAGTTGGTTTTTGACTTTTTCCCCTTCGCTTAGCAAGAGAATGTTGCTGTGAGGTTGGAGATCGCTGAGAAGGAATGTTTTGTGTAGGTGCAGGTTGGCCTACCATATAAAATAGGAAATGCTCCCAAGTTTGGTTTCTTCTTTTGAGTTCTTCAACAATTAGCACCTTGATAAGAGCTTGATGGTAGATGCTATAATCTGAAGTTGTTGTATGGATTTGTATTCTAGCTGATATCTTAGTCAAGCTTTTCAACAGGAAGAAAGGTAGGTTGAGAGTCTTCATACCTACAATGTGAAACAAAAACCTCATGTGATACATAAATACAATAGTATACCACCTCTCACAAGTAAGGTAGATCTTAATGAGCTTGACAGTTTCAGCCCATTCATCCTTGAGATAACTACTAGGAATCCCTTTAGCCCATTTCGGGCCTCTGTATTCACCCTTGATGAAGTTGTTCAGGTCTCCTCTAGTAATAACTTGGCTTTTGAACCATTTCTCTCCTTCCTGTGGGAGGTGGAAAGCTTCAGCAATGGATTATGTTGATACCTACAGTTTGAGGCAATAAACATTTGCTTCTTTTCCATTGAATGAGAGGGAAAATTCTTTAGCTACTCCTAGATGAGAGCTTCCTAACCATGAACAAAATGGGTACCACCCAGCATGTACAAAAATCTCCTCACATTCCGTTTGGCATCTATTAAATAAACCCTTCAAGTTCAATACGCTTAAGTTTTCCTCCTTTTTTAGTCATCTGAGCAATAAAGAAGATTGTCTGCTAGATCAGAAAGGTGTCAAGATTAGTGTAATATTCCAAAATTTTAGCCTCCAAGCTAAATAGAATATTAGAGTTGTTTTATCACTAGGTAGGTGAATAAATGGGTAGGGAGGCCCATTAACCTATTTAGAAGGATCAATAATGTTGGGGTTTACAAACTTGAGGGGTTAGCAATGAATGGATCTGAGAAATAATGTAAATCCCAAGGTTCCAAGGTTTGGGAAAATACAAAAGGAAACGATCAAATGGCTAGAGTCGACCTTTAAGGGTGGGACCCGGCTAGGTTCCTCTTAGGGCTTATTAGATATGAAGCATTGGATCTCAAGAGGAGATCAACGATGGCGATTAAGCGATGAGGTTAATAGGGAAGCCCGATGGGAGAAATACAGTGGAGATGCGATGCGACGTGGGCCTTCGATCTTGGATGAACGGACGATCGAGATTGGATCGGAGAATCGTAATCGCAAAGGGCGGAGGGTGGTATCGTTTGGAAATTGCGATTTTGATTGGAGCGGAGATGCAATTGAGCGCCAACCGTCAGATCCAAGTGATAGATCAATGATGGAGAAGCAATCGGCGGGGAGAAACGAGAGGAGCGATGGAGCGATGGGATCTGTGTCATTGATTCTGAATGGATGGACGGCTGGGATTCGATAGGGGGGTCGCAATCAGGGAAACAAAGGAGTAGCACAGCAAAAGTTCTGATTGTGATCGGAGCGAAAGTGCGATTATCGCTGGGACATCGAATCCAAGTGATAGATCAACGGTGGAGATCACAGCGGAGGTCTTATAGACCAAAATCCAATCGCATCGGAAATTTTCATATAACACAGAGATGCGCCCGCCCAATGATGCGATTGCGATAAGCACCTTGAGCCTTTGCGCCTGGTTCTGGTGCTGGGTTACGTGGGGAAGTGGTTTGCGGGGCTTAGCCGAAAGGGGCTTAAGCCTATTATAAGGTAGAAAGTGGGTTTTTTCCCCCTTTTAATGCATTTTGAGACTAAGAAATGGTAACGGTAGGGGGAAAAAGGGGAGATGGGTTGATTTATAGGGGTAAGTGGGGAATTTAGAAGGGGAGACAAGGGGATGAAAACAGAGGTTTAGAAGGGATGATATAAGGGGAAAAAAGGAGGCATTTTGGGCATTTCTTCACAAACAGAGAGGCTTTATAACTGGAAACAGCAGTGGGGATTTATCAAAGGACAAGGGCACAAGGAGGTTTCAAGGATGATGTGTTTTCAGAGGAAATGCATTCCTTGAAGGCTCAAAAAAAATTTAGCCCCCTATTTGCTTGTCAAAAAATTCATAGGGGTCTAACAGTGGCTCCACATGGGGATGGCTTCTTCTTGAAGGAGTCAAGAATTCAGAAAATGATCTTTGGTGTAGGCCAAATGACTGGTGCTTGACCCATCCATTTTCTTTCTTGGATCAGCCGCCACAAATCATGAAGACATCATATCAACAGTAAAATTTCTCCCAAACAACTACCTACCCACACTGTAGTCCTAACATTATTTCTTCTGGGTGTAGTTGGACTTGCAGACCCTTTACATCATCAATTTTTACAAACAGGAAAATAAACCTATTCTACTTCTACCCTTATTACTCCATGAGACCAGATTACACTGTTGGCCTTATAGTTTCTCTACCTAAACTATATTTGCTAGGATTAAACTATCTAGCAGATTTCTTCTCTACATTCTAAGACAGAAATTGAAAAAATAGTCAAGCTAGGATTAGACTGTCTGGCTTGCTAGACTTTGCAGAAATTAAAACAAATAGATACATGCTCACAAACTGAGATTTATTTCAGACCTCCTACCTACTCTACTCTAATCTGGAAATCTCTGATGCTCTAGGTGATACAATAATGCCAGTGCAGCCAGTCAAGTAGTAATAAGAAAGGATATGAGCACTGACTGTCTGTCAAAGATAACCACAAGGTGCTCTGCATGTGGTTCTTCAAAATTGAGGTCACCATCAGTAGTGACCATTCCTGGTGAATCTGGCCCTGGCGAAGGATCAATGCTGGAGAATTTGAGCTAATCAGGGCCTCCATGTATTCTGCCACAGGATCAATGAAAAAGATGTGGGACACTTTCTTATTTCGTGATCCATGGCTGGTAGGCTGTCTATATCCTGGGCAGCTTTGACTATTGTATCTTCCACTGTGTCTTCAGTGTGGCTCTTGAAATCCCGATCATTTTCTTCTTGTATTTCAACAGGCAGTGGAATCTCTTCCCTCTTAGGGGGAGGGAGATTTTCGAGAAATGCTCTGGGGTCTCTGAACTGGTATGATTTCTCTTGTGAGTTCAAAAGTTCAATATCAACTTCATACCTTTCGACCAGCACTTCTAGAAAAAAATTCTTCAGCTCAGGTTGATTATTGAATCTTGAGCTGGAACAGAAAACCTCTGGAAGGTCCTCGCTTCTAAGTTTGGCCAGTATATCTGATATTCCGCAATGAAACTCTTCAAGGGGACTTAGCTTAGAGTCTTCCATTGGTGGGGATGATGTTGTAATGCGACTGGTCTCCCAGTGGAGTCTTGTGAAAACACAGATAATCAGCGGCCTACTGATCACTAGTGGAGTCTTTTATTATTTAGGAACTGTGGAGTCGCCAGGTGGAGGATTTACAATTTTACCGTCCACCACAGTGATTTACCAAATCAAGGCTGATTGGTCTCTCGTCTCTGGAGTCACCATTATGTTGGGGTTTACAAATGGAGGGGTTAATAGTCAAATGGACGGAGAAATAACGTAAAGCCTGTGGTTCCAAGGTCTCTAGTAAATACCAAAGGAAACAGATCAAATGATCGGAGTCGACCTTTAAGGGTTGGACCTGCTAGGCGGAGGGAAATTAGATATGAACCGTTGGATCTCGGTGGAGGAGATCAACAAAGTATGATTAAGCGATGAGGTTAATAGGGAGAACGATGGGAGAAATACATTCACGGAATCAGGCGATGCGACATGGGCCGGCCGATCTTGGATGAACATGGTCGAGATTGGATCTGAGAATCACAATCACACAAAGGGCGAGGGTGGCATCGTTTAGAAATTGCGATTTCGATTGGCGCTGCGATGCGATTGAGCGCTCAAACATCGCGATCCGGATGATAGATCAATGGTGGAGAAGCAATCGGCGGGGAGAAACGAGAAGAGCGATGGGAGGGGAGCGAAGGGATCTAGGCCGTTGATTCCGAATGTGAATGGATGGATGGCCGGGATAATGATTCAATCGGGATCACAATTGCAAACCAAAGGAGTGGCATAGGCAAGTTCTGATTGCGATTGGAGCGAGAGTGCGATTAGCATCGGGCCGTTGGATCCAAGTGATAGATCAACGGTGGAGATCGTGGCAGAGGTCTTATAGACCAAAACCCAATCACATCGAAAATTTTCATTTAACACAGAGATGTGCCCGCCCGACAGTGCGATTGTGATAAGCGCCTTGAGTCTTTGCGCTTGGTTCTGGCGCTGGGTTACGTGGGGAAGTGGTTTTCGGGGCTTATCCGAAAGGGGTTTAGGCCTATTATAAGGTAGAAAGTGGGTTTTTTCCCCCTTTTAGTGCATTTTGAGACTAGGAAAGGGTAACGGTAGGGGGAAAAAGGGGAAAATAGGCCAAACAAAGGGTATTTGTGAGGTCAAAAGGGGAGATGGGTTGATTTAGAGGGGTAAGTGGGGAATTTAGAAGGGGAACAAAAAATATGAAAACAAAGGTTTAGAGGGAATAAAATAAGAGGGGAAAGGAGGGGAAAGAAGGCCTTTGATAATTTCTTCACAAACAGAGAGGATTTATAACAGAAAACTGTAGTGGGGATTTATCAAAGGACAAGGGCATAAGGAGGCTTCAAGGATGATGTGTTTCAGAGGGAAATTCATTCCTTGAAGACTCAAAAACATTTTAGCCCCCTGTTTGCTTTTCAAAAAATTTATAGGGGGCTAACAAATAGCACTCCTAATGTGAAAATGGGGTAAGAATAATCAGCTAATTTGAGCACCCTTGGGTGTGAACAGAGATGGGATCATGTTGATTTAGTCAACTTTGACTAA
>JAXQQM020085284.1:0-26869 GCA_034641835.2 Pinus albicaulis | reverse complement strand
AGATTATTCCATTCTATCCTAACCTAGCATATCCTAGCCTAGCCTAACCTAGACTAGCCTAGCCTAACCTAGAATAGCCTAGCCTAACCTAGACTAGCCTAGCCTAACTTAGCCTAGCCTAGCCTAGCCTAGCCTAACCTACTCTAGATTATTCCATTCTATCCTATCCTAGCCTAGCCTACTCTAGCCTATCTAAGACTAGCCTAATCTAGCTTAGACTATAGAAGCCTAGCCTAGACTAGCCTAGCTTAGCCTACACTTTCCTAGAATAGCATAGCCCTTCCTAGCCTAACCCTTTCTGTCCTAGCCTACTCAAGCATTCTCTAGCCTAGCCTAGCCTTATCTACTCTAGCATTGTCAAGCCTAACCTATTGTATCCTAGAGTAGCCTAATCTAGCCTAGCCTAACACAACGTATCCTAGAAAAATCTAAGCTACATTAGCCTAGGCTAGCTAACTCTATCCCACTCTACCCTAGCCTAGCCTATCATATCCTAGCCTAGCCTACTATCATAGCTAAGTTTAGCTGTAACACCCCCAAGTTCTATGCTTTTCAAAGGAGACATTTGAACATAAATCCAAAGGGGAGTGGACCCCAGTGGATGATTATTGTGTGGATGTGGTTAATTAATTAATTATGAAAATAAATAAAATATTATGCACTATGACCAGATGAGAAAATGAGATCATATGCCTAATCCATGAGGTGATGGAAAAGGAAAAAAATACTTTCCCCAAATCTTTCAAAAATCCTTGAAAGAAATTATTTCTAATTTAGATTTTTGAGGAAAAATCTAAATTTCCCCAATGAAGAGGAGTAGTTGGGAAGAGGTGAGAAAAAGCTGGAAAAGCTGAGGAAAAGCTTAAAACAGCTTTAAAGAGTCCCAAAATGGGAAGCCTAGGCTAAACAGAAATAAAGCATCCTGAAATTCTGGACGCAGAATTGGAAACAGGCTTGGGGAAAGCACAGCTTAAATAAGCTGCTCCAGAACAGATTGAGGTTAGTCTGTTCTGGGAGGATCTCTGCTCGGGGATGAATCCTGGGAGATAAAGAGGATTCTAAGGTTGGGATGACTGGTCATAGTAGAGTGGTGCATGCATAAATTTGGAGATATCTGTAAGTCTGTGTTAAACATATCCCTGTTTTATGAAATTGTGATGTTATAGTTCCTTTATGCAAGTTATGAAATTGTGATGTTATAGTTCATTATGGAAATTATGAATTGTTATGTTATGTTGTATTATACAACTGTTAGATGGATTAATGGTTCAGTATCTTATGTAATTGCAACTATAGCTATTGATAGTAGAGACAAATGGTTGGGTGTAGGGATGAGTACCTTGTAATAATGAGATTGGAGATGATAGATCAATTGAACAGCCAATCTAATAACTATGTATAGGTATAGCTTGCTATCTTTTAAAGGAGTATTTAATTTCTGTGTATAGAAACAGAAAATGTTAACAAACCAGTAACCATGAACAACAAGTTCCAAACAACTAAACCTATCATAACAATACTGCTGGCACAGAAACCCCTGTAACCAATAACAGAAAGTAAGAAACAATAACCCTGTGATAGTCGTATGGGGTTCAGTATGTATGTTCCCATGGAGAGAATTGTAATAGTTAGAATTTAAACTATTCTATTAAATGTAAATGTAATCATATGAAAGTAGAAGTTGAACCCTAATTAAGGACGAAGATCAAATACTAGGAATTTTCAACTATCCAGTTCAGCATCCTCTACCACCAATTGATTGAAGCAAGAGGATCTATTTCCTAGTTTCACATGGGACAGTTGCATCTGTACCAGAGTGTCACACTTGTTGAATGTGGTAACAGTAAAATAAGGGGAAAATCCTATTGAGCAATCTAGTGTGTGATAAAAGTTTGTGTGAAGTAAGATTGTAAGCATAGGTAAAAATACAAGGAAAAGAGCATCTGTGTACCGTCCATTTAAATTGCTGGGAAAGTAGTTGGAGCTATGGAGGTTAATTGAGGATAGATAGATGTACGCGAGGATGCATACATCTATACCTCGATGCTGAAACTTTACGAAGTACTATATTTATATAGACATACAAGTCTGCTAGATGGACTGAGAAGAGGGGAGGTCAAGCCCAAAAATGGCTGTCTATGAGTACTGAAAAGAATTTAAAACCCGGATAACAGCCTGAATTTGTAAATTGATTCAGTAACAAAACTATTAATCTGTTATCGACACATAGAGCAGAGAATATCTGACTTATGTTATATGTATAGAAAGCTGGGTTTGGGAGACATGACAAATGGTATCGGAGCTAAAGTTCAAAAGTTGGGCAAGATATGTGCTCACAAGGAAATGGTTAACTGTTATAAAATTTATGAATATTAAAAATAGTACTTCGAGAATACAAATATCTTGGATATACTTTCAGGTATACATATAACAGATTGTGATGAGATAGAAACATTGATATGGGAGTGATATGAGAAAGCTCATATACCAGAGTGGTTAAACCTAAAATAGGGAAACCGATATCTCCCAGAAAAATAGTACACGTGGACTATATATATATATCCATGATGAAAAAAAAAAAAACTTCTAGAAATAAGAAGTATGAAGTGTGATATCAGATGCAGATGCCTAAGTGTATGCTAGAAAAAGAGTATAGTAGTGCTTATGTTACATGGTATAAATACCAACAGCTGAAAGTAAGGTTTTAGAATACGACATTTGAAAATGTATAGAAGAGAGCCTCTCTACTCTATCTGATTGTTATGACAGTTATAAATATTTAGATTGCATTTCGAAATCTATCCTAAATCTTTGAAGACAAGTAGTATAGCAAAAGATTTAAGCTATAATTAAATTCCTCTAGTCCATTGTTATTGGCTACCTATTGGTGTACATTAAGAGGAAAATATATATATATATAAATCAAAGAGGTTAGGGTATGTTTGTATGCTGACATTCTTAGCCTGAAAAGAAACTCTGATTTACAAAAGGCTATATTATTTTTATCATTTAAAGTGCATATTATCTATAGAAGTCTATTTTAATCTTGAATTAAACATCAATAGTCAAAGACTGAATTCTTAATTGTAGATATACCACTCAATGATTATGGAATACCTATACATCTATATATACATATATATATATATATATAAATATATATATACCTGTGATAAAGCTGCTCCTACATATGCTAGAGAATATAGTAGCAGAAATAGAAATTTTCTTGGAATAAATGGAAAAACATAACATGAAGGCTTTGGACTATGAACTCAACCAACTAACTATAAGATCAAATATTTCAAACCTATAAAACATCTCATAACATGGTTAGGATTAAATATTGAAACTCTATATGCGTTTGCAACATTAACTCAATCAACCTAATAGAAGTTTTGAAACTATGGTGCGGAATCAATAATAAAACTTTAGGAGTATATGTAGTTCTCTCTCCAAGCTAAACAAGCATAAAAGCCGTGCATTAAAACTTTCACTCTACATATATATGACTTTGGTTCTAAATAAATGTAAAGGCCGTGAGGGTAATCGAGACTTTGGAGCCACGATTGTTAAAGAGTGTTATGGGCGAATTTTACGATTTTACATAGAACGTCTCTGAGATCTGGCAGTATATTAAATCTACTATGAGTAAATCTGGCAGTATATTAAAGACGTAGATTAAATCAGTTCTATGATTTTACATAGACGGTGTTTACGTTATTATTCCATATTGTATAGAGCCAGTATTGTTTTACGATACTGGGAGATATGAGAGATGTATCGTGAAAAAAAAAAAATGTGTAAAAACTCCCCACGGTCAGCCAGTGGGCTTATATCAAATTTTACAGTCGGATAGTACTTCGCAGATCATACACGGCGATTAGGGCGGGGTGAAATATGATAAGCGATTAACGTTTTAGCAACCCGAATAGCTCTCCACCATAAATCGAGACGAGAAAATTGCATGCAAGAGGCAGCAAAGTGCTGAAACGCTGTAATAGAAACCCTGACTGCGTAAATAACAGAACAATATAGATACATGGAATGTTAGATAAATCCGAAGCATGCGCCCCATGCTAGTCAGGGTGAAAGCGATTGTACCCTGTTAGCAAACACATAATACAATATGGCGTATGCGGGTTCGGAGAAGAAGTTACCAAAGGGAATGATTCATTTCTTTCCCTGGTGAAAGTTCGAAGGCAAGATTGCCAACGAACAGACCACTCCAGAATAACACCTGCACAGGTCGCCATAAAATCAGTAAGGATAGCGAGTAACCCTCGATTTGTAAAAAAAAAAAGAGACCAATAAAATAAATGGGGAACGTATTACTGAGAATGAGAGCGAACCGAAAGGGAGCGGTTCCTGGGTGTTAACGTTGCGATGAAACCTCGTTCCAGAAACCCTGAAACCTGATCCCTCTCTACACAAGAACTTGACAACGATTAGAAAACATTTAGGGTTAGCAGAAAAAAAAATAAAATTGGAAATACAGAAGTAGGGAATTCACAATCTCTGCAGCACCTACACGCTGAAGTTAAGAGAAAAATCTTATGCTTAAATAAGACGTCGAACTACTCTTGAAGGTTTATATATAGATGACCATAAACATAAGATTCAGGAAGCGAATAGAGATCGATACCACATAACCAGAGAATGGGATGTTGGCTTGAGTAGACTGGCGCATAGCTACGAAACCGCCATTGGTAGGTAGTCGTGCGAACCGCAGAGAACTAGCCTTGATTGATAAACCCTCCTTCTGTAGCCCAACAGTAAACGAAATGGTAGCTGCCTCCAATCTTGTTGAGTAAATATGTGAACCGGAAACCATACACAATCGAAATAAAATTTATGTCAGTATAACCAGGAAAAAGAAGTTAAACAATCGACCCCGTGGGAAAAAAAAAAACGAGGGTAGGGGAGTAGAAAAAGGGGGAGCGAGAGACCTTTGACACTAAGAAAATATGACTACAGGACATGCCGCCCGTAAACCCTTCAGTCGACCAAACACAATGACTTCTGGAATGGAAAAGGGTTAATAAGGGGAATGAGAAACCCTAGAACGCAAATCGGTATACGTACTGGGAAAGAGGGTTACATTATCACTCTGCAGATACGCGCCTTCATGAAATCCCAAGAGGGATTTGGAGTATCAAACCGCGCGGCGATCAGGAAAATCGACTGTAAGTATATTAATAATTAAATCTGTTCCAAGGTATCTTGCCAGCGAAAACTCTGCTAAATCATAGCGTATAGCCCTCGAAAAGACTCTTTCTGTTTACACTGGCGGTGTGCTGTGATTTCTTGCGTCAGGAGGTGTGGTACAGCTTTTATCAGAAGTCGTTCTGATCCTGAACCAGCGTCAGGTTAACGGGTAAACCATGAGCCGGCGGCGAAAAAGAGTGCGGGACGCATGCAGAAGTTTCAACAAAAAGTCGGATCTCGTTGTACCAGCTCTTCTCCTTTTTCCTGCCCGCAAACCTGTCATACAACCACGCAATGGCACGTCGATTAAACTTGAACAAGCAATAGCAAGGACGAAAATAAAAATAAAACACGAATCCAAGAAATGTAAATTCAGGCGGATTAGGGTTTGGTTGAACGACGGGAATAGTTGAAAAATCCCATCGTGACCCGTAAGGAGGTGCAGACACGTAACCTCGTTGTCGTGGTGAAAAATACAAATAGTTCACTTGGTAATAAAGAAAACCACTTGTTTGATCGTGTCGTGGACCATTGGGTTACAACTCACTTTGTATAAACGTAAGTCAACAAGGAACATTGACTAGTACGACAAGCATTATATATATACATTTTGAGAATTATATACATAGAAGTTGTTATAGTTATATGTATAGAGGTTAAAGTTTTATATGTATATATATTCATATATATATATGTGGAAGATCAAAGTTAGTAAAAAGAGTAGAGGCCCCTCTAATTATATAGCTACAAGAGCAAAAACGAAATAGTTGTTGGGTAAATAGAATTGTATATAAGAATACGAAAAGTATAAAAATCAACTCTGTATAATAGTGGTGGAATGCGATTAAATCATGTTGTAAAACTGGAAAATGATGCGATTAAAGTTCAAAACCAAAAAGAGATGGTTATTATAATCATTAAACCAATGGCCGCCCTCGATATCATAAGTGCGGCAGGGGTTGAATATACATATAGAATATATAATTCGATATATGAACTTTAATAACAATAAGGTTTATACATATATTTTTTTATATCAAATGATATGTCATTTTACATATATGCGTGTATATAAAACGATATGTCCTTATACATATACGTGCTTATAAAAAAATGATATGTATAATTACATAGTTACACATACATGGTTAACGAAGGTTGGGACATATATATATGTGTTGCATATAACATGATATATATATATAGGTGTGATGTATATCAAGTTATATATATATATAAAAAAAAAATGATATATATAAATGTGTGTTTAACAAAGGTAGGGGATTATGAATGATATATATATATATATATATAGTGATATATATGTATAGGAGCGAATGAAAGATATGAGGAAAAGGAGTATCGTCCATACATACAAGGGGAAACCATATTTATATGGGTGTAATTTATATGGAAAATTTTATTAAGTTTAAAACAGGAGGCAGGAAAGTTAAGTATATACGTGTAAGTGGTTGGAGGCAAAGTAATAATCATATCACTATTTTAACAGATAGAACCCCTTATATATATATATGGTAATGGAGAAAAAAAAAAAAAAAAAAAATTGTGTAGGGGAGGTGTTAAAAGCTTTGAACTTATATATGAATATATATGAATATAGGTATATATATATATATTCATATGTTCATCAAATTAATATTGCTAAGGCTATATATATATATATATATATATAGATATAGATATCATGGTTACTTACACAATAAGGTTTGGAAATATATATATATACAAACCTAGTGGATATATATACATGCTCATGAGATGTATACTGCCCAAGGCTTGAGATGTAAGTAGTATATGAGTAAGTGGAAAATGTATACTGCTATAAAAGAAAAGAAGATTTAAGTACAAGTTTTAATTACAATTAAAAGGTTGATTTAGTAACTGTGGAACCATTACATAGAGTTAGGCAGGAATGAATGAAGGGGTAAATTAAAATTTTCCTGATGAATTACTTAAGGAAGAATATTCTTGTGATAGTGGAAGAATGATTCTTAATTATTTATTTATATTCTTCCAGTTGGTATATTGTATAAGTTTAAAGATAATGAGTAAAAGAATTGGAAAAAAAAAATAGGGAGAAGTGATATTTCTCTCATAAGGAAAAAAAAAAAAAAAAGCATGAGAGATTTATGGGTTGCTTTTGCTAGGAAAAAAAAATAGAATGCTTTTATGCATTAGAAAAGAAGGAATTCTTTTATGACTCAGAAAAAAGTTGGAATACTTTTATGATTTATAAAATCTTTTCCATTTTAATTAATTCTATTTTAGTATATAAGCCTATGAGAGAAATAAAAGAGGGGAACTAGCAAAGCATGAACATACCATTAAAAGTAAATGCATAAATTCTGGTGAGTCTTTGAAAAAGGGGAAACTGTGTCAAATTTATTTTTGGCATTATCAAGTATTAATATTTGTGAATGTGATGAATTATAGAAATTACATCAGAAAAGGAAACATGTATTCACACTATAAAATTTTGTGGTGTAAATTTTTTTTTAAAAGTTAATTTTCTTGAGTCTTAAATTCAAAGACAAAGAAATAATGTGAAGTCATACAGCTACAAACCGAGAGAAAAGAGGATGAGTTGTATTTTGGACTTGGGTGTGGGGAAAACCCATCAGCTCCAAATTGGTTCACTTAAGTTCTGAACTAGTGAATACAATTTCATGTGAGAGGTAAGCATGGAATTGTAGAGATTATTAATGAGTCTAGTTGTTACTAATTAAATTGATTTGGTTAACAAAAAGAAACAATGAAAAGGTACTAGAAGTACAACTATAAAATGAGAAAGGGTAAGCATAAATATGGATATGATACAATTGTTTTCTTTCATTTATGAGTACTAATGAA
This sequence comes from Pinus albicaulis, assembly GCA_034641835.2. Classification (NCBI taxonomy): domain Eukaryota; kingdom Viridiplantae; phylum Streptophyta; class Pinopsida; order Pinales; family Pinaceae; genus Pinus; species Pinus albicaulis. The sequence goes on along the minus strand of JAXQQM020085284.1, from coordinate 18,793 downwards.
AAAGTTGGAAAAATTGTTTAGCGAAGTGTGTAACAGGAAATTGGGCACTCGGGAAACAAAGAGGAAAAAGGTGAAGATAAATCACCTCGAAAATCCAGAAAAGCGGAACTGAACCAAGTTGCGTGAGGAAAGAATCTCGCTGAAAAACAAGAAAGGATAAGTAGTGTACTAAAAGTGCACTAAACTATTATGAACCTGAATGGTTTGATTAATAACTGAATGTCTTAAGTTATTGAAATGCAGAATGCTGTTGTGAATTATCAATTATATGTATCTGATATTACTTACATTGGTATGAATTGTGGACAGAGAAACCAGAATAAAAGATCTTCCATACAGACTTCTTGCAAAGAAGTAGGAAGAAAACCAACTGCATAAGGCATCAGTAAATAGAGTGGAGGCAGGAGAGTACTCTGCTGGAAACTAATGGCTTATACATTAGCTCTACCATTGCTTATTAAATTTCCTGATATATTTCATGTCTCCTTGTTGGAAAAGAAAAGTTATAAACTTTGCACATGATGCTTCTCACATGATTGATTTGAAATGTGGTCCAGGTGGAACCAGAAGAGGAATTTCCTTCCAGAGTCGCTTCAAAGATGAAAGCGAGAAGAAATGAAATTGCGAAAGTGAACAGTAGCTCGGGTAAAGGTGCAGTGGAGCACTTTACTGCTAAAAAGCTACAGGGCACAGAGAAGCTCAGATGATGGAAAAGCATTCATAATTATGTTCAAAATCAACTAGTAAATAGTTGTCAACACCGAGGACGGTGTTTATTTTCAGAGGGGGAATATGTAACACCCCCAAGTTCTATGCTTTTCAAATGAGACATTTGAACATAAATCCAAAGGGGGAGTGGACCCCAGTGGATGATTATGTGTGGATGTGGCTAATTATTTAATTATGAAAAATAAATAAAATATTATGTATGCACTATGACCAGATGAGAAAATGAGATCATATGCCTAATCCATGAGGTGATGGAAAAGGAAAAAAAAAAGACTTTCCCCAAATCTTTCAAAAATCCTTGAAAGAAATTATTTCTAATTTAGATTTTGAGGAAAAATCTAAATTCCCCAATGAAGAGGAGTAGTTGGGAAGAGGTGAGAAAAAAGCTGGAAAAGCTGAGGAAAAGCTTAAAGCAGCTTTAAAGAGTCCCAGAATGGGAAGCCTAGGCTAAACAAGAATAAAGCATCCTGAAATTCTGGACGCAGAATTGGAAACAGGCTTGGGGAAAGCACATCTTAAATAAGCTGCTCCAGAACAGATTTAGGCTAGTTTGTTCTGGGGAGGATCTCTGCTCGGGGGTGAATCCTGGGAGATAAAGAGGATTCTAAGGTTGGGAGGACTGGTCATAGTAGAGGTGTGCATGCATAAATTTGGAGATATCTGTAAGTCTGTGTTAAACATATCCCTGTTTTATGAAATTGTGATGTTATAGTTCCTTTATGCAAGTTATGAAATTGTGATGTTATAGTTCACTATGGAAATTATGAATTGTTATGTTATGTTGTATTATGCAACTGTTAGATGGTTTAATGGTTCAGTATCTTATGTAATTGCAACTACAACTATTGATAGTAGAGACAAATGGTTGGGTGTAGGGATGAGTACCTTGTAATAATGAGATTGGAGATGATAGATCAATTGAACAACCAATCTAATAACTATGTATAGGTATAGCTTGCTATCTTTTAAAGGAGTATTTAATTTCTGTGTGTAGAAACAGAAAATGATGACAAATCAGTAACCATGAACAACAAGTTCCAAACAACTAAACCTGTCATAACAATACTGATGGCACAGAACCCCCTGTAACCAATAACAGAAAGTAAGAAACAATAACCCTGTGATGGTCGTATGGGGTTCAGTATGTACGTTCCAATGGAGAGAATTGTAACAGTTAGAATTTAAACTGTTCTATTAAATATAAGTGTAATCATATGAAAGTAGAAGTTGAACCCTAATTAAGGACGAAGATCAAATACTAGGAATTTTCAACTATCCAATTCAGCATCCTCTACCACCAATTGATTGAAGCGAGAGGATCTGTTTCCCAGTTTCACATGCGACAGTTGCATCTGTACCAGAGTGTCAGACTTGTTGAATGTGGTAACAGTAAAATAAGGGGAAAATCCTATTGAACAATCTAGTGTGTGATAAAAGTTTGTGTGAAGTAAGATTGTAAGCATAGGTAAAAATACAAGGAAAAGAGCATCTGTGTACCATCCATTTAAACTGCTGGGAAAGTAGTTGGAGCTATGGAGGTTAATTGAGGATAGATAGATGTACGCGAGGATGCATACATCTATACCTCGATGTTGAAACTTTACGAAGTACTATATTTATATAGACATACAAGTCTGCTAGATGGACTGAGAAGAGGGGAGGTCAAGCCCAAAAATGGCTGTCTATGAGTACTGAAAAGAATTTAAAACCCGGATAACAGCCTGAATTTGTAAAGTGATTCAGTAACAAAACTATTAATCTGTTATCGACGCATAGAGCAGAGAATATCTGACTTATGTTATATGTATAGAAAGCTGGGTTTGGGAGACATGACATTAGCCTAACCTAAAACTCTAACCTACTTTAGCCTACCCTAGATCATCCTAATAAACTTTAGCCTAGCCTAGCCTAGCCTAACCTAATATTTCCTAGCCTAGTTAAGAATAATCTCTCCTAGCCTAGCCTTACCTATCCTAGCCTACTCTTTCCTATCCTAGCTAAGCATATTGTTTCGTTATGTAGGAAAGTCTACTCTTTCCTAGCCAAGCCTATGGTAGCCTACCCCACCGTACCATAACTAAGCATAGCCTAGGTTAGACTAACCTACTCTATCATAGCCTAAAATACTCTATCCTATCAATTCTAGCTAAATCTAGCCTAGCTTACTCTAGCCTAACCTATTTTGGCCTATGATAGCCTAGCCTAGCCTAGCCTTGCCTAGCCTAGCCTTGCCTAGCCTAAGACTATTCTAGCTCTGTCTAGCCTAGTCTAGCCTACTCTAACATACTCTAGTCTAGCCTAGTCTACTGTATCCTAGCCAAGCTTAGCCTACTCTAGCCTAGCCTAGATTAGCCCACTCTAGCCTAGCCAAACCTAACATTGCCTAACCTAGCCTACTCTAATCTACTTTAGCATTTCCTACTCTAGATAAGCCTAGACTAGCCTAGCCACCTTTATCCTATTATAGCATAGATTACTCTTTCCTAGCCTATCCTGGGATTTCTCTATTCTAGCCTAACCTTGCCTAATCTACCCTAGCCTAACCTACTTCATCATATTCAATGCTAGAATATCCTAGCCTAACCTAATCTAGCCTAACCTACTCTAGCCTATCCTAGCCTAGCCTACTCTAGCCTATACTAGCCTAGCCTAACCTTTCCTAGCCTTGCCTTTTCTAGCCTAACTTATTGAAGCCTATCCTAGTCTAACCTAGCCTAACCTACTATCCTACAATAGCCTAGCCTAGGCTTGACTACTTTAGCCTAGTCAAGCCTATCCTACTCTCTGCTAGCCTAGCCTACTCTAGCTTAACCTAACTCAGGCTATCCTAGCCTTCTCTAAGCTACATTACCCTAACCTATTCTAGACTAGCGTAGCCATATATTTGGTACTCTAAACTAGCCTAGCTTATCCTATCCTATCCTATCCTACTCTATCCTAACCTAGCTTAGCTTAGCCTAACCTTTCCTAGCCTATGCTACTCTAACCTACATTAGCATAGGCCAAGACTAGCCTATCTAACTCTATCCTACTCTAGCCTAGCCTATTCTAGCATATCATACCCTACCCTACTCTTTCCCAACCTAGTTAATCTTACTCTAGCATAACCTATCTTAGTCTAGCCTAACCTACTCCATCCTAGCCTAGCCAGCTCTAGCCTAGCTAAGCCTACTCTTTCATAGCCCAACATAGCCTATACTAACCTACTCTATCCAAGCCTAGCCTACTCTAGCCTATTCAATCCTAGCCTAATCTACACTAGCCTACTTTACCCTAACCTAGATTTGCATATGCTAGCCTAACGTGGCCTTTCCTAGTCCAGAATATTATAGCCTTCCCTAGCCTAGCCTAGCCTAGTCTAGCCTAGTTTAGATTAGGTTAGCTTAGCCTAATCTAGCCTAGCCTAGCGTACTCTATCCCAACCTAGCCTAATCTAGCTTAGCCTAGCCTAGTCTACTCTAGCATAGACTAGCATATCCTAGTCCACTCTAGCCTATCCTAGCTTAGTCTACTCTAGCTCACGCTAGCCTTGTCTACTCAAGCCTAGCCTAGCCTAGCCTAGCCATCTAAACCCTAGCCAAGCCTAGCTAGCATACTTTATGCTAGTCTAGCATAGCCTACTGTAGCCTACTAGCCTAGCCTAGCCTAACATATCCTAGTCTACTCTAGCCTAGCCTAACGTAGCGTAGCCTAGCCTAACGTACCCTACTATAACCTACTCTATCCTACTCTACTATACCCTAGCCTAGTCTAGCTTATTCTATCCTATCCTTTTCTAGCCTACTATACCCTAGGCTAGCCTAGCCTACTCTATCCTAGCTTACTCTAGGCTACTACTCTATCCTAGCCTAACCTACTCTAGATTAGCCTAGCTAAGCCTACTGTAGGCTAATATAATCTATCCTTGCCTAGCATAGCCTATTTTAGCCTACTAGCCTACTTTAACCTATCCTTGCCTAGCCTAGCCTAGCATAATCTAGCCTAATTAACATAGCCCACTTTACCCAAGCCAAGCTTAGGCTATGCTAGCCTAGCCTTTCCTAGCCTAGCCTACTCTAGCCTACTCTAGCCTAGCCTAGCCTACTCTAGCCTACTCTAGCCTAGCCTAGCCTACTCTAGCCTAGCTTAGCCTAGCCTACTTTATCCTAACCTACTCTAGGGTACCCTACTCAATCCTAGCCTTGCCTACTCTAGCTTAGCCTAGTCTAGTCCTCTCTAGCCTAGGCTAGCCTATCCTAGTCCACTGTAGCCTAGCCTAGCCTTGTCTACTCTAGCTTAGCCTAGCCTTGTCTACTCTAGCCTAGCCTAACCTAGCCTAGTCTACTCTAGCCTACTAGCCTAGCCTACTTTAGCCTAGCCTACTTTAGCCTAGCCTAGCATAGCCTAACCTAATATAGGTTATCCTACTCTAATATAGACTACACTATCCTACTCTAGACTAGCCCAGCCTTCGCTAGCGTATCTTATCCTAACCTTCTCTAGCATACTATAGCCTAGGCTAGCTTAGCCTACTCTATCCTAGCTTACTCTAGGTTAGCCTACTCTATCCTAGCCTAACCTACTCTAGCTTAGCCTAGCCAAGCTTACTCTAGGCTAACCTACTCTATCCTTTGCTAACCTAGCCTACTTTAGCCTAGCCTAGCATAGCCTAGCCTAGCATAGCCTAGCATAGCCTAGCCTAACCTAGCCTAGCCTAACCTAGCCTGGCCTAGCCTACTCTACTCTAGGCTAACCTAGCCTAGCCTATCATGTCCTAACCTTTTCTAGTCTACTCTAGCCTACTCCTAGCTAGCCTAGCCTAGCCTACTCTATCCTAGTTTATCTTCTCTTAGCCTACTCTAGCTTAGCCTAACATATCCTAGCCTAGCCTAGCCTACTCTACACTAGCCTACTATATCCTACTCTACTCTAGCGTATCCCACTCTATCCTAGCCTAGCCTATCCTACTCTAGCCTAGCCTAGCCTAGCCTACTATATCCTACTTTATCCTAGCTTAGGCTACCCTATCCTAGATTACTCTAGCCTAGACTATTGTAGCCTAACCTAGCCTAGCCTAGCCTAGCCTACTCTATCCTACTCGACTCTCGCCTAGCCTACTCTAGCCTAACCTAGCCTAGCCTATCATGTCCTAACCTTTTCTAGTCTACTCTAGCCTACTCCTGCCTAGCCTAACCTACATTACTCTATCCTACTTTATATTTTCTTAGCCTACCGTAGCTTAGGCTAAGAAATATACCATATCACTTTATATTATATAAATTAAAACATCTTCTCATTATATTAATTTAATTAAGAAATATACCATATCTTAATAAAATTTTACTTATTTAAATTTTAAAATCATTAAAAAAAAATAAACTAAATAATATTAATAAAATAGTTATTTAAAAAAAATTTACACAATATTAAAAAAATATATATAACAAAAACTATTTAAAATAAATTATATAAATTAATATCCAATTTAATAATGAAATTGTATAAAACCTCACCTTAATAATTATATAAAAACCAAATATCACATACAAAATACTCACATAAAACTATAAAGTATATTACACATGTGAAAAACTTATTTAAATGAAACAAAACTACAGTAAAATTTAACTAATTTAAATAAAACAAAAACAGTTTAAATAAAACACTTATTTAAATAAAACAAAACTACAGTAAAATTTAACTAATTTAAATAAAACACTTATTTAAATAAAACAAAACTACAGTAAAATTTAACTAATTTAAATAAAACAAAATTAACAATTAGAGTGAAACTACACCTCCGTATACAAAACAAAAATACATAAAAAGTTTGCACATTATAATAATAATAATGTTTCAATGCATCATATGTATGAGCAGTACTTGAATGCCTATCTAAAATATAAGAATCTAAAATAAAATAAACTCAATTCAACAACCCAACAATTGAATTTTTCAAGAGTAAACATCAGTTCGGAAACCCTAAATGATAAAAAAATTAAAAATTAAAGTATATTTGACATACTATTTCAAATATTAAATTATATTTGACACACTATTTCAAAAATTACATTTTATACTGCTTATATATTACCACAGTTGGACTGTTCAATAGTCCCGAACAACTCATGGATGTGAGAATCTAAGACTGATACTAGAAAAACACAAGTAATTTTATTTTCCAATAAAATATTAAAATGAAATGAAGGAATTCTTTCTTTCGATAGCCAACATGAAACATGTAACATGTATATCTTTGTGGATGTTGATGGCTTCTCAGGTGAAACATGCAGAGTTTTATGCACATAGGTTTGTCATTTGCTGACGGCTTCTCAGATGAAGCATGCAGGTTGGGTGGACTAAAGATCAAGTTATCTTTGTGGAATTAGATAGCCAACATGAAACACGTATATCTTTGTGGATGCTGACGACTTCCGGACATGCAAAGTTTTGTGCAATAAGGATCAACTTATGCATGTAGATTGGGTGGACTAAAGATCAAGTTGCAAACAACCAAATGCAGTTGACGAATTTTCTGAAGGAAAACAGTGCACCGTAAACATTGTGAGATGACCTAAAAACCCTATGTAATAAATAAAATCAATATAGATTGTGGAAATCTATGAATGGAAATTTGGAGTGAATAGGAATGGAAATTTATGTCCAGACCGAGTCCACATGAATGGAAATTTGGAGTGAATAGGAATGGAAATTTGGAGATTGAACGAATTTCATAGGCGGAATCACAATATTGAACGAATATTGAGCGTTGCTGCTCTCCAACGAATATTGAATGTGACGGTGATTATGGAAATACGCGCTTGCTTTCCGATTTGACAATTTCTTGCAGCACATGAAGTACCAAGGCCGTCTTGGGTATTCGAAAGGAAAGCAGGCATACTAGTAATCTTACAACTACTGGACGCAGAGGCTCCATGAAACTTGCAAGTTTTGTTCCGAAAAAAATGACTACATACATGGACTAAGCTATATCACAGAAAAAAAAGAAAAAAGGAAAAGAAAGTTATCACAAATATTTTATGGGTGGTAGCAAGAGGGTTTGCGCTGCTGCTGTCCATGTCATGTGAAGCAAAAACTTGAACAAAATTATCACAAATATATACAAATCTTACAAACACCGAAGTCAATGGTAGTGAACCGAATTAAAAGACTTTCAGAAAATTAAAAGATAGGAAGCCTCAGTTTGACATAGGCTTAAAAAATTAAAAGAACGAAAACTAAAATGAAACGAGTAAGGTTTGTCTTGAGAGTAGAGTTTAGGGGAAATGCACCTGTATCCCTTGCCCAGCTCTTCAGTCGGAGGTTTTTATGTGTATCCCTGCTCGGCTCTTATCCATAAAATAATCGAACAGATTCCTGGAATAATTTTGACAAAAGTGAAAGGAATGCATAAGATTTCAAATGAATATTGCAATCTTTGAAAAGAAGCGATGACGTCTATGAAAGTACAGAAAAATAGAATGCAGATTTATGAAAAGTAGAGAAAAATATAATGCAAATGAAATAATAATGTATACCTGGAATTAAAAGAAGCCATTTCCCATTGAATCTGGGAAATAATTTGCTGGAAAATATAACACAGACTGACTCATACACACAGGTTCACGCACTCACACAGACACGCATACTCACAGGAAAGAAGATGGGAAATATAACATAACCAACACGACTTACAGAGAGTCACCAATACTCGCAGGAATACGCATACCCACATGCACAAATTTATCAGACAAACATCTCAGACCACAAACATGCGCAGACTTCGCGCACAAACATATCGGACCACATACAAATATCAGACCAATTGGCAGATTTCTGTGGTCTTCTTATGGCTCGTTTCTTACTATGGATATATTAGCCTCTCGAATAGGTCAAAATTTTTCAACGGATATATGTGGAACAACCTTTTCACCGAGATATCCGGATAGGAGCGGGCAATTCCTCCCTTCTTTTTCGGCAATACCCTCATCCTTTTCATCTTTTTCTAAAACACTTTCATTATGAGACGTGGCTAACGGTATTTACACATTTTTGTGATATTGATGGAGGGAGTGGCCTATTTTTCAAAAAAAAAAAAAAAGTGGAGTTGGCCACTGCTAGTTTTAAAATAATGCTGTTTTTTTCTAGAATAAATTAGTTTTAGAATTATTAAATTTTCTAATTTTCTATAAATTTATTGAAGAATTTTTTTTAAATATTTAAATCAATTTTTAAATCAACTAAAAGCCCAAGAAACCAAATTTTAGAATACAGAAATTTTTGATAGAGAAAAACTGAAAGTAGAAGATTCTACTCATTGGAATTTTTGTCCTGAAGGTATTGAGATTTTAGTGATTTAAAATAATAAAAGATAAAAAAACTCTTTTTATTTTAAGTTTTTTTATTGTAATTCTAACTTGGTTTTTCAAAATTTAAATCAATTTAAAATTGGGCGACACAGCAAGAAACCAAGTTTTAAAAAACATGAAATTATGATCATGAAAATGCCTACTATGCATATCACACTCGTTTCAAAAAAAAGTAAAAGCATATCCTATTCCTTACGACGAACAGAGGAGACTAATAGTGCGATTGCTGTGTTGTAACGGCAAAGTGTTCAAGAGTTGTTATGGAATATTTTCAGAGATAATGATCTTGAGGGGTGTGCAGTTTTTTTAGAAAGAAAACCACAAGGGAGCCGTTCAAAACTGAAGAGTAGAGCGGATATAAAACTTGCGTTATCATGTCATTTTCTGAAAATGATGGTAATGGGTAACTTAAATTAACAGACAGAATTACTAGTTGATTGTGGTGGGGTGGCTGTTTTCTTTGTAAGGGAATGGGGAGGCTTATTTTTCTAAGAAGCCAAATGGACTAGCAGTTTAGTAATTTTATATTATTTTCTTTTTATTTATTTTAATATTGAAAATGAAACATTATGATATTTTATATTATTTAACTTTTTAAAATAATAATAAAATTTTAATTATGTTTTAATGTTTTATTAAATTTATATTAAATTAATTTTATTTAGAAATAATATCTTTATGAGAAAAATAGTTTATTATCATTTCATAATACGTTTTTTTTTTTTAAATAAAAAAACAAAGAAAACATACCTATATAATTATTTTTAAACTTGTCTCTAACATGATTTAGAGATTGTCTTTGGAGTATGGAAAGTATACAGTTTGAAGGGATGTACTGAATGTGATAAATCTGATATATGGGTAACCAAAGGTTGGTCTCAGTGGATGTTAACCATCATCATCATCAACACAAATTCTATAAACCATTTATTATTTTTACATTACTTCAATATGGTTAAGATGATCTTAAAAAAATGGATGTCATTTATTTTTCATAACAATTTGGGTCTTATTTTATAAGACAACATTATGATCATAACATTTCAAAGAAAGGAAAAAAATCCTCTAGAGAAAGAGCTAAGCTTGAGTGGTTAACTATCCACTTTTTGTATGGATGTTGGCCTATTTTTAAAATACAATTTTAAGTGCATGCATTTTTGTGTTCAAAATATTAAAAATTAGTAAGGAAACACAAACATTATTGAACACAAGCTCAAAACTTAAAATTATATTAATAATTTTAATTGAAGAACAAGATTGGTAATAAAATTATATTAAAACTTAACTTTAAATGATTTAATTATAAATTTTTAAAATAAAATATTTACATTATTGTTAAATTTGCTAGATTAAATTATGTTATTTTAAAAATTTAAAATGCATTTTAAATTAAATTATCTCGTTTTTCAAAATTTAAATTATGTTTTTGATTTTTGATTTATTAAATTATTCTTATAAAATATATTTTTAATTTATTTATATTTGAATTTACTAAATTGTTAATTGAGTTTTTCTAATATATCTATATTTTAAAATAAAAAATAATTACGTATATATTTTTAAATTATATATATATATATATATATATATATATTCTGAATAGTAATAATTTATTGTATACAAGCTCATTGGGCATCTCAAATGGTGACCTATTTGTTAGGAATTATTATGTAAACCATGTAGATCTAATGGTTAAGATCATGCCTTTCCTATGAAAATGTCACAAGGTATAATGGGTATTGTCATGTAACATAATCCAACAAAAATACTAGAATCTAATGGGAATTAGAAGTGTGTGTAACAAAACCTTGCAACAACACTACACTCCAATAATGGGTATGAGAAGCGTGTAAAATAATCCAACAATAACAAGTTTTTTTGGGATGGAAATACACTAGTGAACACACTAGGAGGGTAGAGACATGGCCTACCATAGGTACACACACCTAATAGTGATACATATGGTCTTGGTGTGGAGGAATTATGGTTTTTTTTGAAGATCCATAAAATATCCTCAACAACCAATATTGACCATGAAATTCACCCAAGAACAAAAATAATTCTTAGAGGAGAGGGGTATGACCCAAGCAAAGACCAAAATGTTTAGAAATGTTAAAAATCTGCAACAATTCAGCAAAATAAAATAAATCAATTTAACAATATCCTACATAATTGCAACTACTTTAAGTTGATAGTGAGTGATCTTGAATCCTTGAGTGAAATGGAAAAAAAAATGATTAAAGAGTTGTTGGCATTCATTAAATACTAATGGAGATTTTTTTTTTGAATATACATAAATATGAGTACCATGTTTGCCAGCTAGAATTTGTAGAGTAGTAAAATAAAGCATACTATCAACCTAACTCAAATAAGAAAAATATAATATAATTGCTATTAAATCATATTGTTTTGGAAATATTTAATTCTAATGCAACTAATGGCTTCTTGTGTGCCCTCCTCTTTTGGTCAAAATATGATTTGGAAGTGAAAGCATAAGAAGAAATAAGGAGAGATGGAGTATTGAAAAAATGGCCTCATGTAAGATATCAAATTCCATCATGAGAAATCATTAATCAATCCAAAATTAGACTAGATAATGAATAAAAATCATAGATTTATTTATATGTGCTTTTTAGTTGATAATTTATAAAAGAAATATAACAATTATATATATATATATATATATATATATATATATATATATTATCGACGAGATACACTTTAATGTTTTGATAAGGACTAACAATTGGGAAGGTTTAATGCACATTTTGCTTTGCTGGAATTGAAGTTATTTAATCAGGGCTCGAACTTTTACTTCCACCCAAGAACTATGTTTGTCCTTAATCCTAACTGTTATACCCCAACTTTAATTAATGCACATACTCTTCTATCTAGTGAGACATGTAAGCAAGGAGAGGTGATGATATCATATCAATTTGAGATAAAAAGAATAGAATTTGTCACACATGTTTCTAGGGTATTTTTCCTCCCGATGGAGTAATATTATGGGAATGGACCTCGACACATCCTAATGCTCGTGTCCATTATTGGTTATAAATTTGTTCAAACGTAACCTTCATTATATGTTTTTATGTATTCAATGGTGTCGATATAAATGATGTATGTCAATGCGCTTGAATCTTGCCTGAATTGGCTTTGTGGATTATATATTAGAGTATCAAAAAAATTCACATGTAAGATTAAGATAAGATATGTCATATATATTATATCATTTTCACTTTTTCTATTTTAATCAAACCCCAAAAATGTCCTTAAATTGTAATTCGTCAAATATTAGGAAATAGGCCTTAATAAAACTCCACAGTCCCACTAGAGTGAATGCATGGAAGTATATACTGAAATAAAAGAATTAGATTGTCCAATATTAACAACAACATAAGGAAATTATCCATTTCCTCGTGTTTTTTTTCTAGAACATAAATTTATAGTGTGTGATTATTTACGTTAATCTATCGAGTGTCATACCCAATATGACTATGTATATTTAATAAAATTATGGTTATACATCATGTAACTATATGAGATGTATAGTCGTACATATCACTATATATTTGAGAATTATATATCCCATCAAATTCAAACAAACCAAGATATAATTATTCAACTAAAGTTATATAAAAGAAATATACATCGAAACGTAAAATAGAAATACCACTTTAGAAAATTTTATGCTAAAGTTAAAACAAAATTAGGAAACTTGATGAATATTCTCACTGTCTTCCCGTGCTATAATTCTAGAACTCTAATTCTCTCATTAAGTTTTCACTTGATTTAACTATTACCAGATGATATGACTGACATTCCTATGTTTCATTTCCCTTAGTATTATCTATACAAATATTCTTATATGCCATTAGTGGCCTCTATGAAGATTTCAATGTCTGAAATGGTCCCCAATTTGTCTTCCCTTGGATTTTACTTTTCGAATATACTAAATGCACCTACTTATCATACATAATTAAAAATTACGTGTGTTCAACATATAAGGAGAAGTAGACATTGAAATGTAAGTAAAACACATAATAGTTTCCCCTTAAACTTCTACGGAAGAAACAAAATAACATGGATCCTTTACTTTTTTGTTTGAAGAAACGATATGGTTTTGTAATTCTACCCTTGACGTATCAAATTTGTTCATGTTCACACTCTTCATGAATCTCTACATATTTAGTTTATGATTCCAAGGAAATGAAAGAAATATGAGACAAGGAACCCCGAGAGTAGGAAGCCAAAGAGTAACTTTTTCCTATAGAGTTTGGTTCTCACAAAGTATGAGTTTATTTCTTGATTTATGAAGTTTATGGCCACTCCAATTTTTCTTCATAAGAAAATATTCATATGTTTGGAATTAATCTGTATGTCCAAGTTGGCCATTAAACTCACCTGCAAATGGACTCTTCTCGGTATGTGCTTAATGTCTAATCCATTCAAAACTCAAAGGATTTATTCCTCATTGGTATGTTCTTGTCCATGTAAATTTTTGGTTTGTTACAAGTCTCTAACAATTGCATCCTTATCTTTGGGAATTTACTCTTATATCTCAACTTGAATATTTTGAATTTACAATACAAAAAGTATAAGAGCTAGCCCAGGAATCATAGTACTTCAATATAACACAAATCAAAATCTACTAATAAAATGCAATTTCAACTAATTTCATGTCCAAGGTTAATATAAACCTATAAAATTTAAGGATTTACACATGTTATCATTCCAAAAATAAGCTAAACCACTTCAATATCGAAATGAATGAAATCTACGAGATGCAATTCCATTGCATCATCTGATAAACAATATTTCTTCCACGAAAAAGATCTTGGACATAAAATTATTCAAATAATAATTACAAATTATAGTGTCATAACATACATTCTTAGCTAACTATTTTCCCAGCAAATAATGATTTCAACAAACATCCCACACATTTCTTTCCTATTTAACCTTGTAACTAATTTTCAAACAATATGGAACATATAGGAAATATATTTGTAGCACTAAATATCTATTATATTTCTCAAAGGTGACATGAATTCCTAAATGTGAAATGCCCACCATGCATCAAATTTTTTTTATTGAAATGATTTTAATAATCAATTTTCACCATAGGCATAAAATTGTTGTGTAACAACATATAAATTACATTTTAGTAAAATATAAATTACATTTTAGTAAAATAAAAGATTAATTTATGTAATAAAATAAAAGATGAAAATTTGATTTAGTTAAGAGACCAAATTATAATAATAAGAGAAGATGTTTGGTTTTATATATGGGATAAAAGATAAATATAAAAAAAAAGTATATAATATTTATTGTTGAAAAATTAGGTAATGATTATAAGGGATATAGATTCCTGCAAATATTATGAATAATGAAATTCAACTTTTCATCACAGATAAAATATACAATTGTTTCTTATTATCTAAAATCATTTGATTGGGACATAAGAGAAGAATTTAACAACCTAATATCTAGATATATATAGTAGAAGTAAAAGTATATTTCTTGTAAACTTAACTAATGAAATAAATTAAATGTTTATAGACATCAATCCATGATAAACATAAAAAGAATTTTTAAAATTTTTAAAAAAATCATAAAACATAACTAGACTATAACTTTATTTTAAATTATTATTATTATTTATAAAAAGAACTATATATGATTTAAAAATGATTTGTAACCATCGATATTCATGCCCACATTACCATGGAAATTCATAACTTGTAAATAGATTTTGTTGCAGTAGCATCTCTCTCTCTTTCTTGCCAGCCTTAGCCCTTTTCTCTCTTCCCCTCACACTCTCTCAATATTTTCACCCCACACTCTCTACCTTACCATGTCTACAAAAATTTATACACCACTCCTTCTCCTTTTCCCTCCAGCTCCCCTTCCTCCTCCTCTCTCTCTGAATCAAATTCTCAGCATAAGTCTATCTCTCCCCCATCCCTCTCTCTCTATTCACCTTTATGCCCCTTTCTTCTCGTCCTCTCTCCCTATCACTCTCCTAAACACTGTATCTTTCTTTCTCCCACAATTCTCCATTCCTCCCTCCACCACCCTGCCCCCCCAAAAAAAAAATTATCTTTCTTAACCCTACCTTTTTCTCCCCACAATTCCCCATTACTCTCTCCACCACCCCACCCCCAACACTCTCTTTATTATCCCCCCTTATCCCTTTATTTTTGTTATTATATCCCTCTCTCTCTCTCTATCTTTCTACCCTTAACTCTCTTCCCCCCCATTCTTCCTTCTCTCTTTAATATTCATTCTTCAGCTCACATTCTCTCCCTCTTTGCACCTGAAGTTGTCACCATTCCTCGCACTTTCCATCTCTCTTTCTCGCTCAACATAGTTACCGATCAAATAGGTAATTGAAATGATACCTACCTTTTTGAGGTAGAAAATAAAACACGCAATTTTGAAGAGTAACGTTGTAGAATCACCCTTTTTTTTAGAGCATTTTTTTGACACTTTAATTTTTTTTATTTTTTTATTTTTATGTTTTAATGTGATGATTTTCATGTCAATTTTGAATTGTGATTTTCCATAATCACCCACTCTTTTTTAGAGGGTTGATTTTGACACTATACATTTTCTAATGTCTTCTTCTTCCGTGAGATGTTTATTTTTAAGTGCATTATGTTCTTGTTTTTATATTTTTTAATTATATATAAAGAAATTGTAATGAAATATTCATTTTTCATATAGTTAAAAAATAAAAAAAGGGCTGTAATATTCCCAATTAGCCCAAGCTAATGGGAATATTCTATTTTGCCTTGTTTTGTTTTGCATTTCATGTTGGTGAAT
Organism: Pinus albicaulis; assembly: GCA_034641835.2. NCBI lineage: Eukaryota > Viridiplantae > Streptophyta > Pinopsida > Pinales > Pinaceae > Pinus > Pinus albicaulis. The sequence continues at coordinate 2,885 of JAXQQM020085284.1, read as the reverse complement.
AGAATGTAAAGGAGGACATGTAAAACTCTTGAAAATAACAAAATAAATCAATGCCCATTGTGAACATGGCTAAATCTGGGCCATATTATAAAACACACTTGAGTGTGAAAGAGGTTGATCACTTGAAAAAGTCAACCATGCCCATATCTACAATGCAGTCTAGATGCATTGAACCTCCTTGAGGCACAACACAGTTCTATATGGAGGTTGTACATGTGAAAGGGGCTAAACTAATGAAGCGGTTTAGGGTTTGGCAACACTCCAATCTTATAAAAGGAAGAGGAGAGAAGCATGAAAGGGGTTGTTGAAGATTATTATTTTCTGAAGGCATTGTCTGCTGAGACATTCCTCATTGGGGGTTTTCCTGTTTAAGAATCCCACCTCCTTCCTTGAGCAGCTCTTGGAGGAGACTTGTTCCATCTTGTCCACTATCAGGCTTGGGCCAAGCTTCACCTTACACCTACAGTGTTGATCCTGTTGAGGGTTGGGTTGTCCTTGTGAGTTGCAGCAAGTCGAAGATACTAGATCTGCTCAGATCTAGATTTTACTAGTGTCTCTTCTCAGTGAGTGTGTCTTTTAACCTCCTAGAAGAGTGAATTAGATAATTGAGCTTCAGATCCAGACCTCAGCATTAGGCCAAATCATTCTCAGACCCTACAGCACAGTTCCTCTCCCTATACTACGTTATTTGCAAAGGAGAAGTTGTAGGGTGTTTTGTCTGGATTTTGGAGGAGAGATCTCTGGTGTTAGGATTATTCCTCTCACTGTGGTGATCCATGGATTGGCCATCAAATCCATGCTTGTTTCAGATCTGATCTTCTCTTCTGTTATATGATTCAAAAATTTCTAAACATTTCTGTAGATCTGCAACTCTAGATCTCAGATCTACTCTTTGTGCTTCATGTTTTTCACAAAACCACTAAGGGAATGTATAGATGAGATTTTCTTATACACAGATCTGAATTAGTTCTATATTTTTATGTACATATCTGATTTAGATTTGAGTATTAATAAACTTCTACTTCAACACATTAAAATAATGCTGTCAAGTTTATGCAGACTTTTCTTATGGCTATACCACCTCATTTCTGAGGATTTCTCCTATATTGTCTTATTTTTTCTCTTCTACAATGTATGGGTTGTAATATACATCTGATTTACTATTATACATATGATATTTGCACTCCCATGTCAACTTACTACTTAGCTTCAGTGGATCTGCGTTATTTCTGAAATATTCCTTTGCATATAGCTACAACCCCTCTCCTTGGGTGATTTTTAGCTAGACTAGTTTTTGGGAGATCTCTTTAACCCACCTATTCTATTTTTTTTTTTTCCCTCATTTTGGATTTAGATATTAGATGAGCTAATCTGAGGGAGCCAGGAGCTGCAAAATCATTTCAGTGCACTGAATTCTCAGGAATGTGTTATTTCAGCAGGCTTGCTGTGTGATTCCCATTTTTGGGATATTACAGTGGTATCAGAGCAACTTTCCTTGGCTCAGCCTATGAGCTTCGAGTAGTATGGAGTCTTCTCATGGGGAGGAGGAGATATGCAAGAGAAACTAGAGTAAACCTTTGTTTTCTGGAGAAAAGAGGTTCACAAAACTTCAATCTCAAGCTCTGCAAGGCATCGGAAAAGACATCAAAGAAAGGAGGATGAAAGAGCAGGAACATCCCTTAACCAGATATACAAGATCGATACATGAGGAAATATATAAATCCTCATCTCATGCATATGTGCACTCAACCATATCACCAAATATTCAACGCTCTATCAGTGATTTCTTCATGAATCCAACTCCATTTCTAAAAACCATGGAAGAAGGTGTAAGTTTGTTGGATGCCTTGCCAAGGGCAAGATCTCCATTGGATGAAGAGATCTCTTCTCAAGAGAAAGGCATGAAGATAACTACTTCAATAGATGACCAATATCTAAGGTCTTTTATTGATGATGAGGCAACTTCAACTATTGAAGAGGAGGAGGGGAAGGCATGAGATGATAACGCAGCCACAACAAAAGCACCTCAAGCACCTCTTGATTGGAGGAAAACTAAAGTGTTCTCTCAACTATGGGTAGCATTTGCATACTTGGCTAAGGAGGGAGCCTTGGGAGAATCTAGCACGGTGTAGAGAATCTCTCATGAATTCAGAAGAGAGGTGAGCAATTTCCTGAAAGGGGCATTGCTATCTTCCACTTAGTTATCTGCGTTGAGAAAGGAGTAATTAGAAGTCTATGATGGCATGGACATGAGGACACATGGAAACTCCATATCTTTGGCGCAACCCATGGTACCTTCATTCACAAAAGTGATTTCTCAGCATGAGAAGAGGATGTTAACACTCTTGCATGCATGGGCCAGATTAAGGAAGTATTGGAAGACAAGGACATTCCGAGGGGAAGTTGATTTACATCTGCTTCAATCTTTTCTTGGTAAAGGTCAGCGGAAAAAGAGGTAGCAAAAGGAATATTATACTGCTCCAACATGTGATTTTGACAACAATCATGTCAAAGAGGAGAGCCATGATATGACAGGGGCTGGTTTTCAGACCTCTATAGTGTTGTCATTTTTGGGAAGCCTAGATCCCTATTGGGATTCCCAACTCATGATGGAATACTCCAAGGACCTTTTCACATGCTAGGTTCTTGATGGGAAGGTAGTGGATGGGAGTTATAAGGTAGTTGAGGGGGTCATTTATTTCCATGACCTTATCTATTTGGTTAGAGACTCCAAGCTCAAGGAGAAAGTACTAAATGAAACCTATGAGATCTTTCTTTCCAAACCCACTGGTGTCATTAGAACATATCATACTATCTTAGATGGATTCATGTCGGAAGGTTTCAAGGAAGAGGTGCACTCTCATATGAAGAAGTGCATGGATTAT